>BOPP01000039.1:8357832-8383436 GCA_017312745.1 Gryllus bimaculatus | reverse complement strand
GTATGCGACCGCCGTCGATTCGTTCCGGAAGCAAAAATCGATGGGCGCCGCCGCTTCCCCCTGCCCCCGCCCCCTCCGGCTCCAGGGAAGCCCCGCGGTGGCCTCCGCTCCTCTGCCTCTCCGGAGGTTGCCCCGCGTCTCCGCGCTGCCGAGCACAAAGGAAAGGAAGAGGAGTTGCCCGGGAAAGCGCTCGCAAAGGCTGGTGTTTTGTTACGGAACGCTCGGGATTCGTTCGATGAAATGGATGCCTTCTTAATTGCTCCGAACGCATTTTTGGAGATTTACCGGCTGTTGAAATGATAATCTTCCGCTGAATTCTCGAGAAGTGGATGGAAATGCTAGCTTTTTATTATGTAGTAACATTCGAGAGGAAATAAAACAATACAGCACCCACATTAATTTCCGTAATAACATTTTCTCTCTGAAATATTTCCATGTTACAAAATTCGATCTAAGATCAACTCCTCCATGTCATTTCAAAGGATTTTAATACCACATAAATCACCTAATACACTGGTAAATGCTTTAAATTTCCAAGTTTATCTTGTGAAGTTGTTAAGTTATGCCATATTGAATAAACAACGAAAATACGAACACTAAAATAATATCGGAAAGGGGAAAATATTAAGTAGTCTCTCCCGAATATAAACTTTCTATCTGTTCAGTTATGTAGACAGCTTATTAGTAGTTCACAATTGAAAATTCCTCTAGCAATGCTTATGACGTTTGCTCTAGTTAAAATATATTTTAACGCTACAGATATGACATTTAAACTGGATACCCGCATTGTTTGCATTCATGAAGAACAAGTGATTGACGCTGTCTAGCTTCGATCTAAGGTTGCCCTGAATAAACATAGCATCCGAGAATCAATCGTGGTTTGCAAGATAACAAGATAACACGTCGTACCTACATGCTAATGGAAAAACACCTCTGATGAACTGATTTTGGATAATTTCAACTCCCATTCATTTCAGAGTTTGATTCAACTTCATATCTCTCATTTGCTATTCTGGAGTTGTCACTATTTTTCTGTTTTTAACTCAACCGTGCTCTCTATGCCAAGTCGTGCCAGCGTTTCCAAAATCACCGACTCAAACTATCCCGGGCCGCTCCCGCGGCTGTGTCCGCCCAGTCTGCCGGCGTTACCGCGTCCGCTGTCCGGTCGCTTAGATGGCGACAGCTAGTACCGTCAGCTATCGGTTTAGTGAGGGGTACGGAGCGGTGAGAAATCGCTTGAAAAGGGTCGGCGTTGGAGTGCACATTAACTCCTTTCGGCACTCTGCCTCCGACCCTCTCCGATCTTGCTTCCACTCGTACTCATCGGCTGAGATGGCTGTGACGACAATCGTCGCCTCTGCTGCATCCCTGACCGAGAAGTACCAGAGTTTGCACCCCGACGGAGGATTTTCGATACTCACTTTATAGCAAGATAGAATTCAATCGCTGTCTGGAGGAGAATTCGAGCAGTTGACTGCTTAGATCGATAGTTTTTTTAAATTTATTTTACATAAAAAACAGAAACTGTGTGTGGCATGCTACGGGGAGAACTACATTTTGTGCACGTTTTCCGTGGTTTCTTCGATCGCGCACTGGCTGCGCGCGAGCTTCCTTCTCCTTGATCTAGAACATATCCTTCCTCATACACACTTTTACAGGCACTACAATACCATATAGGTCGGTGTAACCAGTCAAAAGCTTGGAGCTTATCCCGACGAGGACAGTGTTTCGCTGGTGGCGATATCTAGAGGTAATGAACCACACCAACGATGATATAACATCCACTACACTCAAGGGACAATGTTCCGTAGTTGACGCGTCCGGAAACACGAAATACTAACTTTACGTGCGGTCCACACCTTCACTGTGCGAATCCGGTCTTCAGTGATCGTCCATCTTTCGATGCGTACCCAGCGACTGGAACATCGTCATTCACGAAGAAATTGATTGGAAATTGATTGGAAAGAGATCTTACGAGCATTTGTTCCTTACACTGTATAGTTAAATAAATGTTACAGCAAGGGATAGGAATAAAAATCCACTCTTGATGGCCTGTGGCAATTAAATATTTTAACTACCACTTCTGAAACGACACTCCGATCAAATTGATACAAATGTGCGAACTTAGGGCGAGATGGCACGTCAGTTATCTTATTCATTGCAAAGACATGCCTTCTTTACAAATATATATTTTTCTCTTACGAAAATATTACGGAAAGTATTTAACGGCTCACGGCATATAACACAAAAACATACATGGTTGGTTTAAAACACTCAGCTATTATCTGGGTTTGATTGTTGCATCCCAGTCCATTATTTCCTACATTTCGTCTTAATGGAGTTATTATCATTTGATCAATGTAAATTCAGATGTTACTTACTAGATAGTACTTTGATTTTAAAATATTTTAGGATACTAATGGTCAGGTATTTCAAAAAAAATCTTAAAAATATTGTATGTGCTCTCCACTCTCCAACAATATCTTGAAATAATAAAATATAACGTCACTGTATCATTCAGATGGCTGGGAGACTAGTTTTTTGTATTGCATCGGCAAAATTTTCCAATCAGTTTATTAGTCATATTTAATCATCTGCTTTCTATGCACATTCGTAATTCCTTATTTTGCGGTGAATCGATCACTACGACTAAGTCATATTTCTCCATCCCAGCGCTGGCCATGCTCTCACCTTAAATATTTATGAATCACTTCCTCTGATTTGTGTTGGCCTCCTTCACAAAACTGTTTTGAGTGTACGTTTTGGTTTGTAAGTGACGAGAGAAAAATGGAAAAAAGTATGCAAAGGTGAATACGTACTAAACTTTTAATTACTACAGATTGTACCAATTATAAGATAAATCTAGAGGATAAATATAGTGGAAACACGGAATAAAAGTATACTCTGCATGTCATTAGTTACTACCGTGTGGGCTTGATGTCTCTCTTATGTATCTACTCATTAGAAGCTTGCTGACGTAGATGTTGCAAACGTCGCGGGCACGTGTTGTTCCTGGCGGTTTGCTGTCAAAGGTCCCTGTGACCTTAGGAAACTGCCATCTGGGCAGGTATATGAGTTATTACTATGGGCTGGCAATGCCAAATAATATTAATAATACAAAATTCCGAGCAGTTGTTGCAAACACGTTATTCAAGGAAGACCGAAAGGGAGATTTGGCCGGTTCAATGAATCGAAGGGTACAAGGTACGAACAATTGGAGAGAAAAATACCAAATTGTTCGTGAACATTTTTTTTTAATTTTGGGAAGTTATAGATTCCAAATAAGTTTTTTTAAAAATCTCATCAAGTCTATTTTTTAAAATTGTTTGTGGCATTTAAGTATCTATTTAAACTGAAAATATTTTACAATTAGGTTTTGGTACTACATTGCCTAGGGTTCTGCCAAAGTCGGATAGCACTTTCTATTTTCTCTTAAACTACGTGTTTGCTACCTTCAATTCAGGACCACGGGTTGACGATATTTATACGTGTACAACGTTACCATGGTGTGTGATAGGTGTATATGTGGATAATATTAATAGGGGTTAGTCTGGTGTCAAGTTGGTCATTCCCCGTTATACAACTATCAATATATTTTTTGATACTTTCACGATATTTGTACGTAATTGTTCCATTTTATAATTTGTGCTTGACGAGCACTTTCGCCACTGCGCGGCTCTGCGTCCGTCACCGTCTTCGCCGTCTCCCCGGCGCCGTAGCCGCGTCCTCCGCCCCCGCGGCGCGCCAGCATGCATTACGCGGCCATTAGCGTGGGGTAGGGGTGGGGGCGCCGCGCCGCTCCGCTCCGCGCGAGCAAAGTGACAAAACGCCGTCCTAATGCAGTGTGCGCGGCGTGGGGGAGGCAGCGGCGGCGGTGGTGGTGGCAGTGGCGGCGGCGGCGGCGGCGGCGGCCGTCGAGTCACGTGGCGTGGCGTCGCGTGGCGTCGCGTGACGTGCACGGCCACGCGGCCCGCGCGGCACGCTACCCCTGTCTCCGCCCCCGCCCCCGCCTCCGCCCCGCCGCAGTCCCATTGTGCTGGCCGTTTTGCCGTTATCCATCTCGCGCGCTCGCTCCCCGTGGGCGCCCGTACTGCTACCGCGCCCACTCCGCCACCTGATGGACTTTTCCTACAGTTCGCATTGATTGAATACCTGCCAGGAGCGAGTTTGTAACTGCCAAAGCAAAGTTTCTACCAAACAAGAAAGCCGTTCCTAGAAGTTAGAAGTCTTTATACAGAAGAGTAACTGAATTTTGAAAGGTTATGGAAGCATACGCCAACTATGCGTTTCTTGTTGGGCTATAGGAACGTGTTCTCGTCGGCTCCTTCAAGGTCGTTACGAAATTAAACAAAAAGCTACAACGTGATAACTAATATCATTTTCAAATATTTCATGAATCAATTTAATTTAATTTGAAAAGTGTTTTTTGGTATACATTCGATAAAAAACTTTATATGTAACATTAGTACGCGTTTTTTAGATAAGTATACTCTCAAGCATGGTGCAATAGTTTTTCGTAAAATGTAATATCCAAAAGGTACGTAAGGTGTAAATAGAGATGTCTTTACGCCAAATCTGTTTTGTCGAACAAAAAATTAAATCATTTTAGTGGTCACCCTTTCAGAGTAAGTCAAAATAACAGGTTCAAACGTTTTCAGAATTATCAAGCATAGATTAGCGCATTTAATTCGTTGGCGCATACGAAAATAACGGAATGAGAATGATACTGATGAAAAACGCAGCGTAACGACGAACTGCGCAACTTCACGACTCGGTCAGACGCAGTTCCTTGAGGCAAGCCTGATCATGTTCAGAAATGTCAATCGAATACTTACTTTCCTCGGATTTTAACCACGAAATGTTATGAATAAATCATATCCTCTGTCGTTCGGCTCATGGCAACACATGAATACTTCTTGGGGGTTAATGCCTATTTAATGCCAAGCGCCTCCTCCGGCTGCCAGAAACCGTTCCAACTACAGGGCACTCTGCTCTCGGCGCCGGGGCATTTCGCCCGAGAATCTGTCAGCTTCCCTGCGCCGCACGAGCATCGTTTATCACCGATCGTTGTTAAGGGGACGTGGGAGATGAAGCCGAGTCGCGTTTCAGCGCAGGCGGAAGGAAGCGGCGGGTGTGTGGTGATGGCGGTGATGATGTATCTGTGGTAGCGATAGGGGCTTCGGCGCTGGCTGTGGTGGCAGTAGTGGTGTGGCGGCGGTGACAGTGGCCATGCTGGTGGCCATGGAGGTAGTGGTGGTGACCAATGTGATGGTAGTGGTAGTGGTAGTGGTGGTGGTGGCGGTAGTTGTCTCGGTAGTTGTAGTTGTCCCGGTAGTGGTTGGCGTGATGGAATGATGGTGGTCATGGTGGTGGAGGTCGTGCTGATTGGTGCGGCCTTGGTGGTGATCTTGATGGTGGTGGCGGTCGCCGTAGTCGTCGTGGTAATGGTTGTGGCGATGGGAATGGTGGCAGTGTAGGTAGTTGCATTGCTCTTAGCTTTGGTGGTGGAGGTGGTGGTGGCGGCAGTTGTTGTCCCGGTAGTGGTTGGCGTGATGGAATGATGGTGGTCATGGTGGTGGAGGTCGTGTTGATTGGTGCGGCCTTGGTGGTGATCTTGATGGTGGTGGCGGTCGCCGTAGTCGTCGTGGTAATGGTGGTGGCGATGGGGATGGTGGCAGTGGAGGTGGTGGTGTCGTCGGTGGCGGCGCGAAGCGGAGAGGATCCGGGGGCGGGACGCCGGCGCAGATGGGGCCATCCGTCATGCGGCGGCTGCGAAGTCGATCCGCGCGCGGATCCGTGAGAGCTCGCAGCGGGGCGGCATTGCGAGGCACGGCCTGGACGACACCGCTACTGAAAAATCGCCCCTGTGCGCGATCGTCAGATTGAGAGCTCACTCATATTCTAGGTCGAATAGTGAATCGAGATGATATTGAGTGAAGACGAGTTGAGGGACGGTTTTTGAAGAGATTTATATACGGAATTTTGTTGTAGAAACTAGGAAGTTGTTTTTTTTCGCAGTACTTAACTAAAGATATTCTCAAAAGTCATGAAAAAATCTTCTGAGTATTTTGTAGAGCAGGTTTCTCGATCACTCGATCTTGACAATAAGGGAAGGACATATTATGACCCTGCAGTCACATCAATACAGGCATTTTCCCAAATCCATCGTAATGCCTGAAATGATATCTGTATTAATTCGGGAGACCGAGGGTGACTAAAATTTTTATATTTCTATTTTTGACCGTCAAGTATTTACTATACGATATACTTTATAATATATCTTCAAACAGTTGCATTAATGATGAACAACTTAAAATATGAAATCTGATCGTTGAATATCTTAATACAGAAATTACAATCTTTAATAAAGATCACAAGAGCTACTTGTACACTAGATATTTCTAATATTATATGAATTTTACGTGCATTTTGTTAGTATGGACAGAGATGACCAAATATGAAGATATTAGACCGAAAACCATTTGTGTTACATTATTTTGTAGTAGGAGGGTGAATGCATGTCTTTTATGTAAAATACGATTTTAATGACTTCAGGATTTACTCTGTATGCTTAAAATGAACTTGACTTATAAGGTTCGATTTGCTGGGAAACAAATTGCGTCCTTTGAGGTCGGTATGGATGGCACGGGTAATATGTTGATTTGAAAATATATGACTCTAATGAGTTTCCCAGTTCCTCTAATGAGCCCCAACCGGTATTAACCTCTTCAACTCATATTATAGCGCTAATAGTTCATTATATTTATATTTGTATTCTAGCGTTAGTGAAGATAACCCCGGTTTCCGCGTAATCTTATAATTGTTCTTAGAGGTAATTTATTGGTGAAGTTTTTGTAAATCCTCATATTTTTATGCAATACTGACACGAGAATAATAAATGAAATTTTATCTTCATATCGTTCGCCATAAGTATAATAAATTAGTCAATTTGTTTGCAATTTTCCGAAACGTGATATATTGTTTTCGACTGTACCCGACTGTACTTGGTGTGTTGACTCTGAGTAATTTTTATTAAATTTAAGTGTTTAAATTACTCTTGTAATTGCATGATAACTGCGTGCGTGTAAGAATGGGTATTTTCTTATTGTCTAACACGGTATCCGAGTGGGGTATTTAGGATGAACATTCATGTTTAGTTAGTTGCGAATCGAGGTTGGTTCGCGATTCCAAGTGTGCCAACAGTGCTTTGTGTTAAACAAAATTTGATAATGTTGCGACCCAATTAATTCAACACATAAAATTCAAAAATCAACGACGGTCAGAAACCAGACAAGGAAAGATATTGAATTGTTATATAATAAATAACTATTGACTGGTAGGTATATTTAACAACATAGTGATAATCATCTTTATATAATATACAAATTTGCAAGAGCTTTTTGCTCTTCATTTTCTCTGTTTTGGCACAAGTTTGATAACCACCCAATGACTCAGATAAAATCAATAACATGTTACCCGCCTTTACATACTTCTTAACACGTAAAATATTGTGATCTTTTGGCGTTGCCTTTAGTAAATATTATCTTAGATTACGTGTATTGTACATAGTAGAGTGCATTTTTATATACCGCACTATCTCTGAACCACCAAACACACATTTCACTGAGTTGAAATTCTCTACATGAGACATTTTACATTAACTATGGTTTCGCTTCTCGGACTCTCATGAAAGCAATACTTCATTGGTTTCAATATCTCGTGCGTGAATTGAAGGTGCCTTGGCATTAACGGGCGTCTCTTGTGAAACATTCATTGCTATCTGCAAGGCAACTACACACAAAGTTCATCATCTAAGTATGATACGGAGAAGTTCTCATTTACTCGAGACATTGATCTTCCTTAATGTTGCCTTATGAGATGCAATCCATCAGTAAAATTATTTCTTGGAATCGCCAGAAGAATCGTATTGCGATACTGCTCTACCATTGCTAGAGGGCAGTTTCAACACAAGTACGATGCCTTGCAAGTTATTTTTTTCATTTCCAGTATTCTGTAAAAAAGCAAACACTCTAGCTCAGGTATTTCCAATCTTTTTATTTTATCGACCTCTTTTAAGCAAATTGTTTGCCTCGTCGACCTCCTTAAGGTTTCTCTATAATATACACCATCCATGATCATGACACAAAAAGAATTACACATGAAAACCTTAAAAATAAACATTTCATCCTCTAATATTCTCGTAAATATCTCGATTTTTTAATAAACCGAGACACTTCCGCTTTTGAATAGTTGAATTTCTAATCTTCGTAAAAATGCAATGATTATAAAATATTGAGTGATTTTAAGAACAGTCCATTTCATTTCTCCAGTGAATATTGTGGAAAGGATTTTATTGCGCGATTGAGTATCGATATGAATGCATTGTTATAATTTCTTTTGCTTTCTAAACATCCTAATTCCTAAGAATGATCGACAGATAAGTGCGTGGGGAGCAAATCTGTATTTTATTATGAAACTTTGTTGTTTTATATCAGAACACTGTTAATTAAGAATATCAATACTTTCTTGTCATCAATGGGATATTAATTATCCTGATCAGACGTCGGCTCGTATTTGTAAATATTGATCACCAATAGCCCCCATAATCATCATTGCCCCCCTTTCAAATTTCCACTGGCACACATAGCACCATGACTCACGAATATTTCCCCTTCAGGCTCAGTGTCGCTGGTTGGTAGCTATGTGGGAAAGGGCCCGGGGCCCCGGCGCTTTTCCGTGGCACTGACGAGTGGCTCGGC
The DNA here is from genome assembly GCA_017312745.1 of Gryllus bimaculatus. NCBI lineage: Eukaryota > Metazoa > Arthropoda > Insecta > Orthoptera > Gryllidae > Gryllus > Gryllus bimaculatus. The sequence continues at coordinate 8,374,677 of BOPP01000039.1, read as the reverse complement.
GAACGTGCCCTAAAACATTACGAGGGCCATTTTTTACATCTGATGAAATTTAACAAAATGGAAAAAGAAAAAAATGAGTTTATCACCCAAAGTTATGTATAAACATGGTCACTTTTCTATATAATTGGCGTAAAGATAAAGGCAATTATGTTCTGTGGGATCTTTGATCACGCGAGGAATTTCGAAGAATGTTGCCACCAGTGATGTGAGATGGGCCTGAACTTTACTTTGTAGCTCCTCATTGGTCTAGAAGCCTTGGTCTTCTAACAATTTCTTCAAATACAAGAAGATATGAATATTATTCGGCGCTTATGCGGGGCTATCACGCTGTGATCACGCACGTTCCACCTGCTCCAGAAATTTTTCGGTTACAGCAGCACTGTGATGACGGGCATCGTTCCGTAAGGAGGACCCAGTGTTCCTTTTGTTTTGTTTGAAGGTTCACTACCTACATTTGACTCATTCTTTTTTGAATTTCTGTTATACAATTCCCTTCTGTGTCAAGAAAGCAAATAACTTTACGCAACCACACCAGATATGTTTACGTGCCTATAAGGTTTCCTGCACACGAGCGTTAAATAACGCGCGTTGTATAATAACACAGTATCTTATGCGAAACGGCACACGAGCGCTTAGACCGTTCCGCATAAGATACAATGTTAATCCATGACGCGCGTTACACTTCGCGCGTGCAAGCCACGCTCGTGTGACAGAGAGCTAACGTATCTCAAAATGGACGAAATGGTGTCGGTAAACGCAGATATTATGATGAAGGAGCTGTGCAACCCCTGCACCCCTCAAATTTTGCCACTTGTCTAACGGTTTAATGAGTCGATCGGAGGTCGCCAACAAACCGGCCTACGTTCATGAGACCTTCCCCCCAGGGGCCCTCCTCAGGTCGGGTGCCGCTCGGGTACCTTTGGCGCGCTAGGCGATCGCGGCCGGGGGCGGCATAGGGGCGCGTCACCCCCAGTCGCGCGAGTCTGATCTCGAGACGCGGCGTGTAGCTTCGGCCGCGTCCCTGACCAGGCCCAAGCGACCGTCCGGGCAGAAGGCGGGCGCCCACAGCTCTCTCGCACAGCCGCCGCCGCCGCCCCCACCTCCGCCGCCGCCGCCGTCGCCACCGTCTCCTCAGCAAGCGCCTCACGCGCCGCGCCCATCTTCGCGCCCTGCGGTACGCCCTTCTCGTTGCGTAATTTGGTCACGTGAATCGTTATATCCCTCGCTCTCCGCTCGACGCCCCGAGCCCCGGCCCCCGCCCGCGCCTCCACCTCACCCTCCCCTCCCCGCCACGCCTCTTCTCTCAGCCCAAGTTTTATACTCCCACAAGTCTCCGCGCGCCGCCACGCCGCGTCGGGCCTGGCCCTGTACCGGAGACGCCTAGCGCGCGAGCAATTCCCGACCACCGTTCACGCCGCAATCGTCGCGTAGGCGGCGGCGGCGACCAACACCTTCTCTTGGGTCGCCTGGCATCGCGCACCTGGTCATAACGAGGCAACCTGAGAATAACGAGGAAGGGGCATAACGAGGCAACCTGAGCTTCACGAGGCAACTCCACACAATCGGTATTCGGCGAGTAGCGAGTAACAGCTTGCTAAATTCTGTGTGTTTTGGCAGGATGCTTGCCATTTGTCGAGCGATGACTACTGCAGTGCCTCAGTTCGGGAGGTCCTAGGTTCGAGTCCCGACGGTGGCTGGATATTCGACACTAGGTACATAGCTAGGTCGCATTCAGTCGCTGTCTGGATGAGAATTCTAGAGGCGGCTGCTCTGATCGGTAGTTTTCCCAGGCGAATGGTGGAACATCTTTCTTTCCTCTTCCTTGTCCTATCCTTATCCCTTACACACACTGTAACACACACTACACAACCACACATGGCGGGAGACCGGTCGGAAGCTTAAAGCGTGTTCCGGCTGCGGCGATGCCCTGCTGATGGGGGATACTTGGTTGGGGAAACCCCGCTAGCGGACTGTAGGTCGAAGCCGGATCTCGCCATCCAGCGGGGAAGGATCACCGCCATCTCCCGAAGAGGGAATATGGACTACACGTGCGGGACTAATGTCCTTAGTAGAGGACGCGTCCGGAATCACTATCAAGCAAGCAACCAACCGAGCGACGAACATTTGGTGCTCCCCTACCGGCCGCCTGTCGGTCTTTTGAAGGAAGTGAATATTCGCCGACCACATCAGCTTCTCTGAATGGGAGGAGGAGTAACACGCTAACTTAATGAATGCGTTATGTTGTATTCGATGCGATGTGTTCTTGTGGTGGATTAGCGTGTAGATTGCTTGGATTGTTCTCAAACAGCGATAGTATTTTCTGAATATATTAAAAGAAACATGATGTCAACACGATAAGTGAACAACTCTTAATCAAGGTTAAAGATTATTGAAGCGAAATTCTTTGTTAAAAATTTGAATTTCACTTAAAATATTAACTGGTATATTTTACTAATGAAAAAATGTATTACGTTTCAGATAATTCTTGTGATGGATGAGTATTCTGAAGAGGGAAAGATCCTTCTTTAAAAATCTCGTCAATTAATGACGGATGTCTAAGGGGACATCAACATTTTAAATTATACGCAGAAAATAGAAACAACCCTTCATGAAAAGCAATGCATTTAAGTGAGTTGTGGAGGGATAACTTTCATTAAAGCAAGCATACATATCTCGACATAAAATAGCCTCTGGCTCTCAACCTAACGCAATGTAAAAATGTGTCTTCGTATTTGCCCTTCGCAATCAATAAGTGAGAGGACGAACTTTACAAGCAGATTCGTCACGGAAGTATTTTTGAATGAGTTTTTTTCAATATATATGACCATATTTTGTATTTTTTATGACACTGTGTTAAAATTCCAGTATGTTAACTGTCTGTAGACTGGCGAGTCGGATATAATCAGAACTACTTTTCTGCGGAGTTCATTTCAGTCTATTAGTGCAGTCTCTTATATACAACACCGATTGGGAAAGCCTAGACTCAGTTCAAGAAAAATTTCTACAAATATTTCTACGTTCCCAGAAGAATTCCACTGCTAAATTTTCTTCTACAACTAAGAAAGAAAAATTTATACAAATAAATTTACAATGCGTAATACTGAGGAACGTTCACAGAGTTTCATAGTACAGGGTTGCTCAGAAAATAGTGTAATTTAAACATACCAGCATATTGTAAGTTGTTCAATCATTTATTTGAAAATACATTGAGAACACAGGTGGAAGTATGCCATTTAAACATTATTGACAATCATTACTGTTTCTTGAATATTACACTAGGAAACTGACCAACATTACATTGTACACATTCCTACAAGCGACGGACGAAAGCCTGCATTACATGATGTATCAAGTCCAAGAGGCATTCCTGCAATTCTTCTTGTATCCAACGCTTAATAACAACCAATGTGGAAGGGCGTGTAATGAGGGATTGACACTTTAGATATCTGCCTGAGGAGAAGTCAGGGATAGTCAAATCGGCTACTAAACGACCAGGGAAATTTGTAGAAAACGTCCTTCTGGCAACTGTATCTTTTTTCAACTGTTGGACAACCTGCATCTTATAGTGGTGGATCTGTAGGTCATCACGGATGATACGCTGCAAGGTAGGAGGCAACATTGTTAGCTCTAAGGCATATCTGACAGCGGAACGCCGAGGATTTCGGATAAGTGCTTGACAGGCTGCCTCCATCCACACAGGGGCCGTTATGACTTAGGAGGCCTGGAGTTTTCAACTAAAGGCTAGATGCATTAATATGAAATTGGTTCACCCACTGTAGGGTTTGTCGTGACGGCTGAGACACAAATTGATACGAACGATTCTTTGCACACATAGAAGACTCGTTTTTAAACCGTAGCGCAACCCTAGATTTCATTGTTCATCCCAATGTTATATCTATGTAAGTACCCTCCCACAATCGAACTTCCTCACAAGTTAGGTTTCATTTTTGTTCCAGTTTTTTACTCCCATCCAAGGAATCTGAAAGAATACGTTTTACTTGATGTTATGTATTAATGTTTGTGGAAAGTGAACTGTACGAAAATTTTATATTTGTTGACTGAGTTGTTCGGCTTCATAATTTCTTTTCAATATACATTTATTGCATAATTAAAAATCTCACATCTCTTTTAATATCAGTGTAGAAAATTACTAGATTCAACTGCTTAATGAATTAATTTTTAAAAGTGCCTTACACATAATCCTATCCTTTCTCATAACGAATGAAAATAATGAACTTAAAGCAAAGAAACATGCATTTATAGTTAATGAATACACCGTGAATTATACAATTGCCCCAATGATTACAATTCCCCAACAACAAGGAAGAAGCATTACTCAACTTCATATATTTTAAGAATATTGTGAACTGAAGATTTCGAGGGCAATTTTGTATAATTGTTGAACTCGCGACTTTTTTTACTCCTTTGAAACGGAAATGCAAACGTTTCTTTTTATTCGAGTAGTTTCGTAAATGTACTTTCAATAACTGTTTTCGCAGCTAAAAAATTAAATACTGTGAAGGAAATGACAGATTAATGGGTTTATTACAAGAGAATAACTGAATTGTAGTTATAATTTGAATATTATAATATATTATTTATTATAATATATTATTTATTATTCTATGAAATGAATGCAGATTTGATATGAGAGATTTCATATAAAACGAATTTGGGGTAAATAAAAAGGTTAGATTCATATTAGTTGTTTGTAGTAAATAGTGAATCTAAAATGCTAAATAAACATTCCTTTGATTAATATCCTACTAGTAGGTCTATTCAATACGTTGTATACGTTAATCCATGTACGTGACAGGTATATCTCATGCATAGATCTTAGGATATATCGGTTTACTTCAGAGAAAAAAAGTTACGTTGAAGCTAAACAAAGTAGAATAGATTCGATAATTCTAATATTAAGTGCCCATGCAAATTCTGATAATTAAACACATTTTTTCACTGACCGAGCACATTACAAATCAGATACTGCTATGAATGTGTCTCGACAAATATAGCGACTTGCTTGTTTGCCCACCATGTTCTACCATGTCTGATCGATATTTGTCACTATATGGCGCTACGTTCTGCATTTTGCCTGACCATCAGAACTCCCATCTACATGTTGTGCGGTCGGTCGCCGATGTCTCTGGTCGTTGTGGTTGTTGTCATTGGGACCTAACGGGTATTTTTCTGTTCGTTGGAGTAAAATAAAGAAGTGTGATGATACTTCCGATACTTTGCTTTATTAATCGCGAAAAACTTTCTATTCCTTCATATGTTTCAACAAACTTCTAGCTTTCTGGCATCACACTTCAGTTTTCGACGAATATCCTTACAGTAAAAGTGAAGAAGAGTAAATTTCTTCTCAACTTTCTTGTTATTTTATTATGTTTTTTAAAAGTGAAATAATTTTACAATTTCAGCAGTTCCAATTTCGTTTTTCCGTGCCCCGAGCACAAACTCTATGTTGACGGAGTATTATCACATTTTTTCCTTTATTTCATAATCAAACGAAAAAAGGTGGTTTGGTGCCAAAAACAGAGAAAAGTTGAAATTCCGTCGACAGGTGTGATTTAATCATATTCTTTGCCACATCGAGTCCCATGTCGTTGCTAACGATTCCCTAAAACTAAATAAAAGAGAGTTCGAGCGGTAACGGGCTTCATGTGAGATCACTTTGTATCATATAGTGATCGGGAATGTGTTTCTCCAGCCACTACTACTCAAGAACGCAATGATCCGTATTGAGAAATATATCAGCCATGGAGATTGATGCAAACTAACGTACCAGTATACTGTGTGAGGTATATTGTGTTGAATTATGAAGGAAAATTACGATAAAATAGGTAATTTGTTTAGCTGGTGTGGTATTTGTTATGTAGAACCATGATTTCTACAGCTTATAAGAAAACTCAGAAAACTTTCAACAGTTCTTAGCTTTCCTTTCCTATAGGACGGAAAATAATTCAAAATGGCGTTTGTTAATAGAGCGATATGTATCAGCATTATCATTGATCTTACTTCTATTCCCGATCTCCGTCCAGCACGCTTCACGTAGACCGAATCGCCGCCATAGCGACAACCAACTCGACGAGTACCGGCACATGCCGCTCGGCGCGCCATCGTCGCATCGCGACGCCCGCGCAATTGTGCGGAAGATGTATGGAACCTAATCCGTGCTGAAACCTGCATCATCAGTGATTAACTTTCAGTTTTGAAGTGTGTGGCGGCGGGCGTCACCGAGCATTTGCTTAATTGAAATGTCGACTCTCCCGACAATTAAACCGGGGGAGAGGGGGCGAGCGGAGATCCGAGGGCCGGGAGCGGGGGAGAAGCGCTGGGACGCGCTGATGGGGGGGATACGAGAGAACTCCGCGCAGGGTGCGGGGAGCGGGGGAGGAGGGGAACGGGGAGGGGAAGGGACTGAGCGTGTCGGCGCGCGGAGAGGCGGGGCCGAAAGGGGTAACAGCCCGGTGCGAAACGCTGTTTAATTATTGAAACAGCTCGTCGCAGTGGCCTACCAAGCGTAATATATTACCAGCGGTCCCAACCTCCTCCGTGTGAGCATCCCCTCGGCCCTCCACGCCCCCTCCCCTCCCTGCCGGTGTCGGCCCGCTCCTCCTGTCACTCCCCCTCCGTCCAGCGAGGTCCCCCTTCACCGCCCACTACGGTCCCACCGCGCCGGGGCCACGCAGCCACTTAACAAATTTGTGGTCATTTGTCTCGGCACAGCGGGCGCGCAGGGACTAATGGCATTCTTGTTACCGAGCTCTTTGCGGAAATGGCTTTTTGCTCGCATGACGTCAATAGTTGGTGGAGTACTGGCAAAGCGCTCCGTACGTGTCCCATGCGCCGTGGCTCGCGGCTGAGATGGCCAAGGAGCGGATGCAAACCAAAACCGCACGCCGAACGCATTAGGAAGAGTGGATTTACTTAGGGCAACGTTTCGTCCATTTTCTAAGCTTCTACCCGAAGATGTTACGAACAGAACGAATACAGGATCAGAAAGAAATAAACAGTTTCGGATTTGCAAATAATCTGCACTCCGAAACGTGAGAAATTAGTCAATAAAGACTACAAAAACACAACGTCAGTATTTTTATTTGTTAATTATATACCGTTATAATTCATTTCATGAATGCTCAAACACGTGAATGCGCGTACGACGGAGACAAAATGTATCATCCTTAAAACACGTCTATGAAACATAGTTTTTATTTACGTAAAACCATAAGTGTGACGTAGTTCAAAGAAATATCTTCCGAAATAATACATTTTTGCTATGATATTTTCGAAGAAATTTTTATTATTTAACAATTGCTTGAGCTAAATAAAATTTACTACACATTTCATGATCAATAACGGAAAATAGTGATTAGGAGACAAATATTGTTGTATTGGTTCAATTCGTAATAAATATGAGTATTGGAATGGTACTCGTTACAAAGATTGTCGGTATTCCATGTGTCACAACTTCTCACATACTTATGAGCACGAAAGACGTCATTTAAAATGTACCACTCTGTAAGTAATGGCAGGAAAAAATACAGCATCAACAGAAATAATTCAAACTATTTAGAAGGCACAAATAAATAAAAGAAATCCCTCAGTAATCATCACTCATCAATCTCTCGTAAAATTCCAAACAATCCGTTTCACTTCTGACTTTGAACGCACAAGTGAAGGATACGAACGGGAAACCGGGCAATAGGCTCAACGACGGCAAAAACAAAAACCAGAGGTAATAAACCCCCGTACAAGCGGCTCTCGCGGGAGCGATAAACCCCAGCGCCGGAGTGTGTTTGCCATGACGGCGGCCGATTTTCACCCTCGCGGCGTCCACGCCAGCCTCTTTTCGCGGAAAGGACTTACCGCCGCGCTGCCGCCCCTCTCAGCCCCGCGCCGCTCCTCGCCACGCCACCCCGGGAGAGGTGGCTCAGAGCATTAAGTGATGTCACTGCAGTGCGTCTGACCGGGAGGTCCTAGGCTCGATGTCCGACGTTGGTAAGGACTTCGACACTAGATTGTCGGCTTGGTCGAAGTCAGTCGCTGACTGGAGGAGGAGGATTATAGAGGCAGGCTGCCCTGATCGATAGTTTTCCATTGTTTCTGCGATCACCCCAGGCTAATGCCGGGACTCTACGCTAACAAACAGGCCATGGACGGCGCGCGATCTTTTCTTCCTCTTTCTTACCTTACGCTCACCTGTTGCTTACACCAACGTACAATTACACGCACTGCACTACCACACATACTTAGAGGCCGGTCGAGAACTTAGGTTGGGCCAGTGCCCCACTAGTGGAAGATACCACGTTGGGGAAAGCACCGCCATCTGTCAGGTCGGCGCCGGAGCTGGCCATCCAACGGTGAAAGATCACCGCCACCTCCCAAGGAAAAGCACGCACTACACTAACGGGGCTAATGACCTTACCAGTTGACGTGCCCGAAATCCCTATCAATCAATTACCACGCTACGCCCCAACGCCCGCTGATTCCACGGGTGTACCAGAAGCCCCCGATTCCTCCAAAGCTCCTAAGTGTCCAGTTGATTCATTAATTTTCCGGTCAACTGATTTTGAAACGCTTCAACTGGTATTGAAACTAGTCCCGTAAATGTAGGGCGAGATTTTATCACGGGAAGTGGCAGTATTTTCACTCCACTGAATGGTGAAATCCGGCGCCGACCTAAATGTCGGCTTGCCGAGTTTCCCTATTCAAGTATCTCCCACCAGCGGGACACCGACCCAGCCAGCATACGCTTTAAGCTTCCGTCTGGTCTCGACGTGTGGTACAGGTCCTAACAAACGGACCATGGACTGCGCGCGATCATTCCTTCCTTTTCCTTGTCCTGTCCGCCCCCTTACATAAACACAAACTTTCGCGCACCACACTACTACACATGTTAGAACACCAGTCGGGAGCTTAGAGCTTGTTTCGATGGGGCGGTGTCTCTGTGGGGGAGATAGCTGGACGAGTAATTCACTCACAAGCTGACCTGTAGATCGGCTCCGGATCTCACAATCCAGCGAGGAAAAAACATCGTCATCTCCAGGTATAAAAAGTATTCACTACACAACAGGTTTATTGAGCATAGTAGTTGATGTACTCAGAATCAGCAATCAGTCAATCGATTTAACTGCAATTTGAAAATGTGCATTAGTCACATAGTCAAAGCACTCTGCGAAATCACCTTGTTGAATGGTCTTAACTACATCCTTCTCGTCATTCAATCCCTTTCCTTTTAGATTGTCGTCGGTCTAATCGAGATTTCCATTCTCCAGAAGCATCTCAGGAGACCACGCGTCCTCGTTTCCCTCAACGCATTTCCTCACTCCGAAATTTTCTTGTCTTGCCAGGCGCAGACTCTTCTTGTAGAACACGATTGAACTTCCATCATGCATATGCTAATAACAACATAAATAAAATAGTCCATAGGAAAGTAGATACTGAGCATTGAAAAAACATGTCGGAGGAAAAGAAAGATACAGAAAGATTGGCAGAGGGGATAAACTGAGAATCAATATTATCGTCAATAATCTGAGAATCAATAATGTCATCGTATAGTTTTCGTTCTTATTAAGCGAAATAAACATGTAAAATAGCGAAAACTACTCATTGCTATACAGCAACAGTAATTATATTATTGATAGCGTCAACAGACCTCACTAACGGTGCTACAGCAACACATATTTTCTCCCATTATTTGTAATAGTCTCTCAAAATTATTCGAAACTACTCATGTTTTAAAAAAAATTATACATGACCTAATTTTGAAGAACAGATTTTATTAAATAAAAAATTGTATCATCAATAGTACAATTGTTGATTCCAAGAAACTTAAACATTGCAATTTTCAAAAATAGATAGTTTACTGAAAATGAGACCTGAACCATTTTCAATCGAGTCTATTGCTCTTTTCGAGGGAAATATTTTACGTGACCTTACTTTAAAATGTGGGGCAGGACTATTGGTTGAACTTCCAGATTTTTCGAAATTTGCAAAAGTTCACAATTTCTTTCGACGTCTTTCTGCAACTACAATATTAAAGATGGTGATTATTTCCCAAATGAAGCCCGTTGTACAAAGACAGATATTGAAATAAAGCCATGTACATTTTTTCGAAAGTATAAGTAGAGTTCGCGAAATTTTGCGTGGAATTTAGGCAAATGTTGAACATTATTTTCCCAAAAACAGCATCAAATGTATTCTTTAAAAGTCTTGCAGAAGTACAATATTAAGGATAAAAGAATTTTGTCTTAAAATCGTCTCTGAAAAATCAGATCTTTAAAAACGATCATGTACAATTAAAAAAATATTTTCACATAAATTTAGCTTGATTTTAATTAAAATTGTAGGAATTTTTTTTAAACAATTCAATTTTTTTCTAGAAAAAGGCACGCTTAAAAGAATGGAAGAGGTCTCATTTCCGTTGAACTCTCTGAATCAACGAAAATTACTTAAAACTCGAGAAAGTGCGTGCTGCTGTAGTACCACAAGTTTGCTGGAGCATTACAATATTTTCTCTCAGGTGTGAAACTAAAAATAGTACTTGCGTTGTGTGAAACTCTATGGGTGTTTTAGTGTCCCAAGTTCGTTTAATTATTATTCTATTGTCGGAGGACAGTGACAGTTAGTGTTTTTCTAATCTTAATTACCTGCGACCTTTTGTGAATACATGTTTGGCCGTAATAAACTTGGATCAAGATATTTTTAAAAGATCGTCTTAATTTTATATATCGTCAAAATTGTTACACTGTATTGAATTTATTACTGTGTGCGAAATGTAAGTATTCCCTACATCACATTATTGTAAAAAGTATCACAAACTAGAACGTCCATGAACCTGAAATAATAATATTTTTTCCATGATACTGATGTTTTTTACATAGACCATTGTGTTGAATAATGAAATATTCCGATTTGTAATTTCCCATTTTTTTACTACGCGTTCTTCATATATGTAGGATAAAATTATATATATCACCGTTCATTCATTACGTACTTGGTCCATTCTTGGGATTCCTCGAAATACGTCATTCAAGAGACCTATTTCGAGCGCTCAAAGCAGAGAGCAATCAGTACGCTATCAATGTAGCTCGCTTTCGCTCAACGGTACAGTATGCGTAACGTTAGCAGCAAAGGAAACCTATTCACACCTCGCTTGACGGCGGGTAGGCCGTGGGGTGAGGAGCAGCGGTGCCCGTGCATTCATGGTGGGGTGGCAGGCAGAGGGGGCCCGCGTCGAGCTTGGAAGCGGGGCCGGGGCAGGGGTGGCTGAAGGTGGCGGTGGCGGCTGCCGGACAGAGAGCGTTTCCTTGTATCAAAACATCGCGTGCGGCCGGCGATAGCATCGGCCCTCGCTCGCCGACACGGGGCGCGCGGCCGGGAAGCGAGCAGTGATTCGCACTGATGCCCACCCTCACCCCTGCGTCCTCCGCCCCTTCGCCCCCACCACCTCCACCGCCCTCGCCTCCACCACCTTCCGCCTCCACCACCTCCGCCACCGCCACCCGACAACCCCGCCACCTCCGCTCCACCATTTCCGCCTCACCACCTCCGCCACCGCCACCGACACCCCGCCACCTGCCCCCACACACCTCCGCCTCCACCACCTCCGCCTCCACCATCTCGCCCTCCACAACCTCCGCCTCCACCACCTCCGCCACCGCACCGACAACCCCGCCACCTCCCCTCAATCCACCTCCGGCCCACCACCTCCGCCTCCAAACCATCTCCGCTCCACAACCTCCGCCTCCACCACCTCCGCCACCGCCACCGACAACCCCGCCACCCTCCCCTCCACCACCCTCCGCCTTCCACCACCTCCGCCTCACCATCTCCGCCTCCACAACCTCCGCCCTCCACCACCTCCGACGCCACCGACCAACCCCAGCACCTCCGCCCTCACCACCTCCGCCTCCACACCTCCGCCCTCACCACCTCCGCCTCACCATCTCCGCCTCCACAAACCTCCGGCCTCCACCACCTCCGCCAACCGCCCACCGACAACCCGCGCACCTCCGCCCTCCACCACCTCCGCCTCCACACCTCCGCCTCCACCATCTCCCCTCCACAACCCCGCCTCCACCACCTCCGCCACCGGCCACCGACAACCCCGCCACCTCCGCCTCCAACACCTCCGCCTTCCCACCACCTCCGCCTCCACCATCTCCGCCTCCACAAAACCTCCGCCTCCACCACCTCCGCACCCGCCACCGACAACCGCCACCTTGCGCCGCCCGCCGCCGCCGCCTCCTCGCCGCCTACGCCTGCACCCTCACCCTCGCCTCCGCTCATTAGCAAGCGACCGCAAGGTGGCTCCCGTGGCGGTTCCGGGTTTAGGGCGGTCAGCTTTAATTAAACACGTTCCAGCTTGCGCACCTTGTGCGCGACCACCTTGGCCCGTCAGCAAAAAATGCGAGTATCAAAAAGCGGTGGATAACTTGTAGAGAAACTGTAAATTTCCATTTAATATTGTGCAATGGAAACAAAATATTTAATATTACTTTCCGTTCGGCTGTTACAAATGTCGCAATGCCATACAAACGTGTTTATCCAGTATTCTTTATGCGCATTAGCTAAAAAGTGAGCCGATTTTTGAATTTACATAAAAATAGTTGTTTCTCCATTTTCAACTGATCGTGTTTGTTTTAAAGTGAGCCAACATGGATGCTTTTTACTTTCTCGTCTTATTTTCCGTATCAAATAAAATATTGTAATTCTTGCGGCAGAAATCCGTGATTTGTTTGCAAAAAATCTATTGTGAAGACTTGGGATAAATCTGTCTAGGTAAATCTTGTTAAGTTAGTGTATTCAGAATAAGCATCTATTACTATTCATACGCTGCAATGATAATATTTTAGTTAACTTGTGATGCAAATGTGTCTAAAAATTGCTTCAATTACCGTTACGCTATAATTCCGTTCGGAAAGTACATGTATGCTAGATATTATTGATTTGAAAAAATACTAGCTGTGCTGAGCAAACATTCCACATTTTATGGACTACTGTTTTATAAATAAAAATAGCTGTGAAATGGATCCTTTCTTCGAACGGCCCGACCCTATGAACTTACGCTTACAACGTAAATAACACCCGGTATTGTAACGTAGGTCAACATTGCAAATACTAAGCTTGATTTTAACTTGCCCAGAAATCGAATTAGTGATTTAAATTTAATGTTCAGCTACAATTTTTCTATTTTCCGTCTGTGTGGGAAAACACTTACAGGTTTTTTGCGGCCGATGGCCTATCTTAATAAATTGTCAAAAACCGTCATCATTCCTTACCGTATATAAAGAGAGGTTTGCACAGCCCGCCTTTGTAAAGCACTGCTTTCATTTGTTTCCATGCACAGCGCACGGGAGGTGTCTGATAGCGTGGTTTTAAAACTTCAAAACATAGATATGATAAGGATCCGGGAAATTTCGTGAATTAAATAAGAAAACAAATGATATATATCTGTTTCTCTTATCACTGTTTTGCAATTCCCTCGATAGAGATCGTAGATATACCCAATGACACGAAACGTGTATTCAAAACTACCCTCACAGGAATGCATTTCAATGGCACGTTCCCGGGAATAGTAGGAGGTTTTCAGGGAATCAACGGTGCTTGGGTGCGGTCGAAAGCGTTGCCCGTCTCTTTTGGAAAGCCACGATTCTCAGGCTGCTTGCAACGTGGCTGGTCTGTCGATCCTCTCGCGAGCCAGGAGCAGGCGCGTGGCGGGAAGACGGCGTGGCGAGAGCGGGAACGGACGCGGGGGAACGAGAGCTAGCCACGAGGGCGAGGATGGAAGCGGGAGACTGCCAGCTGCCCGCGGAGCCGTCATAAAGCGAGCGCGTGCGCAGTATAAACCCGTGTTACATTATGGAGCGCTCCTCAAGTCTTCTTAATCAACACCATTACGCTCCCCCGCATATGTACCATCCCAGGCGGGACTCCGCCGCCACCGCCCCACCGCCACCGCCACGCCGCCGGCCTCGCCTCCGCCACCGTCTGCCGCGCACCGTCGCCCGCCACGTCGCCTGCCACCGCCACCACCGGTGCCCCCGCCGCCGCCACCACCACCCGCTAGCGTCGGCTGCCACCGGCTTTCTACCGCCGCCGGCGCCGCTGCCCCCACCGCCCACTGCCTCTGCCGCCGTCCGCACAAACGCCTCTGCCGCCGCCGCCGCCGTCATTACCACCGCTGCCGCCCCGCCGCCCTCGCCACCGCTCCCTCCGCCTCCACCGCCGCCGTCGGCCCCGCCACCGCCGCCTCTCTGCCACCTTCGCCGTCCCCGCAGACGCCGCCGCCATCGCCGCCACTCGTGGAATCTTCTAGCACCAAGGTGGACGTGGGTTCCGCCACAGAGTGGCTGATTGTTCGCTTCTATAATGGTACTTGGATAGCTTCTTATTGCTTTTATTATGTCAGGCGAAACAGTAGCAAACTGTCGCTAGCGCTCTTAAAAATATGGAACTATTATTTTCTACGCGAACTGAAATATTTTGAATTTTTTTTTCTCTATATTCGAAAGTACACAAGGGCATTATGTTTCACAGTATTATATTCTTTAACTACATTGAGTGAGATAGTCTGCACTCCCTATCATAACATTTCAATAAAAATGATTTTTTTAAATGTAAATGTCTAAAATGAGACGTACTTATATTTACGAAACAGAATCTCTCTTGAGATGGTCGTAAAAATTGGTTGTGAGACTACACCTTCGCTGAGTTGTTGGTTTGTAGTTATTGTTATTGTTGGTTTGTAGTTGTAGTTTTTTTTAGTCTGAAAAATTATATTACCAAAAATGTATGTTATTCACATCATAATTGCATTCATAATTGCATTATTCGTAATTTTAAATGAGAAAATCATTTACGTTTTAATTCCTTTAGCAATGTTTCAACCTCAGAAATATGTTACATTGCCTCTATTGGTCTTGGCCTGTAATCTTTAAGTTTTTATTGAATTTATCTTCTCAGAATTACTTTGATTCAAATTCGTTCTTGCGTCAAAAAGTTATTTTTCACAGAAGTTATTATCAACAACTGACTTTATCTGCAACACGTATTTCACTACATGGTTAAGTTTTAAGTTTTCCACAGCCAACCCACACACATCTATTTCTTGTTCTTTGGCTATGCGTTTTATTGTTCTTCGGAATTCCTTTTATATTTGACAATTATATATTATATATTTGTAGTATATAGAAAATTCTTCATAACCCGTGTTAACATGTTCGGTTTTTCTCAATACCTTTTGTATTAGTTTTATTCGTCCATCTATTCACATTTCCTTTTTTTATTGAATCGCATTTGCAAATTTGAAGACAAATATATTAGAAATCCAAATAGACATTTTGAAAGTTAATTTTCGAGATATTTTCTGACCTCCACAAAGAAGCATTCGGAGAACATGTGAAACTAGTGACAAGTATTGATTATGTCACTTTCCAAATGGTAGGCAGCATCATTAATCATTTTACGCATATTATCGTCTCGGTGATTCTTTTTTCAGATCACCGTCTCCTAATAGTGAACCTTGCTACATAAAGTCATTAATTAACTGGTAGGTTGCTAGGTACGCGTGCCAAATGGGCAGCGGGAGGCCTTGGAAGTCTCTGAAATTACTCACATCGTCTTTCTTAAGCGCGATCCAACGATTACATATCTGCACCACTGCTGAATTCCAAGAACTGAAATGGTATTGATGAAAAATATTTTTCATTTCGGAAACTCAGGTACTATCACCAATTCTCACCAAATCTCACCAATTCTCACCAAGAGCATGAGTACCCAGTCTATTATGTGAAATTGTAATCCACTTCATCGCATAAGGATTTTAACATTTTTGCTGCATTCGCGTAAAGAGTACATATCGTCCGTCTTCGTTTCTTGAAGACTATCTTTCTTACTTCACGGAGTTTGGAAAAGACGTTTGATTATCATCGCCGGCAATTTAGAGTAAATTGTGAGTAAATGCTCTAATCTTTTCATTAAATTACGGGATCTACGTATTTTTTGTTTTGGATTTGAGTGTAATACATCCCTGGCTTTTCCTCATTTCTCGTAATATTTTATTCTACCACAACAGAAAACACGTTTGGAAGTAATGTCCCTTCATATACTACGTATAAACAAGAAAAGAATATTCAAAAAATTCGGGAACCTGGAATCCCACTTAAATAAATATGTCAGCAATTCTTGTGATTCGTAATTATTTATGGAAATGATACATTTACAAAATATACACGCTTTGTGGGCTTTTCTTTCATTAAGTGCCTGAGTAGAAAATAAATGTTCGCCTCTATAAAGACAAGGTTTGTTTTCAGAACTAGAAAGAGAGAGTACCTCGATTCGATTTTCTCGTGAATACGGCACAGAGGGCGACTAAAAATAGCCTTCGCCCTTTCCGAAGCAACGTCACCTATGCGTCCGGGGGCCCATACGCCGTCGGCGTCGCGGCGACCGGCGTCGGCGACAGCCCCCCCCCTTCCAGCGCCACTGCCCGCCCACCCGCACTGCGACCGGATGAATGATGAGGCTTTCCGGCAGGCCCCGCGCCGCGGGGCGGGCGCGCAGGGGAAGGCGTGTGGCGGGGAACGGGACGTGAGCTAGAGAAAGAGACGCCAAAGACTGCACTCAACCGGAAAGAACACATCACTGAAAACTCCGGCCGTCTCCTCACTATTTATCTTATTTTTGGGAGGGAAGCGAGAAAGACGACGAGAAGCAGCGAGGGGTGCAGTTCAGGGGAAGAGGGAGGACGCGCGAGGAGGAGCGAGAGGACGGCACCCGCCGGGCGATCGCGGGAGGAAGACAACGGTAGTTGGCAGAAGGGGGCAGAGGGGACGC
>BOPP01000039.1:8342603-8357032 GCA_017312745.1 Gryllus bimaculatus | reverse complement strand
CGTCCCCGACCCGACGCCCGGCGCCGCGACGCCCTCCGCGCTCGCCTCCGCGCTCGCCTCCGCGCTCGCCTCCGCGCTCGCCTCCGCGTGCCTGCGCCGCTGCCCACGGGCTTAAGTCAGATTTTCGCCGCCGTTTGCGATGCCGCGGGGCTTTGGAAACCATTGACGAGGGAATGTGCTGGTTGCGCCCGCGGTGATGGGCCGCTGCGAGCGCGCGGGGAAGGGACGTCCTGACGACAGGGGGGTTGACGGTGGAAGAATGGGATCGTTGCGGGTATGGAATTGGTCGTGTGGATGCGTAAACGATAGGTTAGTAGCTTGTGTTTTTGCATACGATTGTAGTGTTTGCGAATCAGTGTAGTCTAATTTCATCGTTTCGGTAAATCGATGTTAACCGTGTAGTGGGTAGGATTATTTGAAAAATGACACTTTTGTTTGGTAAAATGTATGTAAAGATAATGTTGCAGAGTGTGAAGATGGTTTCCGTGAAATGATGGATGATAGAAAATCCTGGAAGTGATGGGAAACACTATAGGAATAATTAAATGCAAACGAAAACTGAAAGTACATTAGTACCACGGAGCAGCGGTCAAGGTTATGTAAACAATAACAATTCAAGTATGTATTGAAACGGCCACAGAAGGCATTTGAGGCGATGGATTCAGTCCCATTAGGAACTCGCGTTTTTACCATGGACTTGTAAATCACGATGATGTAAATCGCTGATGACGCTCCTTGCTTCGTGGAAATTAATATGTATTGAGTTGAAATAATTCAGCGAAACCGCCCGTTCGGGGTCGTAAATTGACACTGGCATTATAAGCGGCGTGTCCGGGCGTCGGGGCTCTGTAACGCGTTTACGACCCGGCATTGAAAATGCGGCTTTCGCAAAGGGGGCGTCGCTCGGGATGGTAGGGATTTCCAACCAACGCTTGGGCGCTGATTGAAACGACCCAGTCGTGCACACTGAAGCTCCAACAACCCCAAACGACTTTATTTTTGCACGAGGTGGCAACAAATTTGATGATCCTTTGAAGCTTTGTTTCTTTTTCATAGAATCTCTTTGTCCATAAACCGATATTGCTCGTATATCATAGTGATGAAAGAAAAATATGTTTAGGAATCCTCCGAAATCGGATTACAACTTCTTTACTCTAGTTGGAAAACTTTGTTTCTTGGGCACCCTTATATCTAGAAAGAAATCTTTTTAGAATTCGTATTTCCTTGGCGTCATCTAATGGGGGAAACAAAGCTAGCAAACATTATAATCAATTTTATATGGAACTACCGCTAATTAATCATTTACTTAATGTTGGGAATTTCGTTTCTATAAAAGTCATTTACTATTATTTTGTATTGTGCAAATAATTGCTTATAAAATGTACGGTTCTTATCACGTAACAGTAATCGATGTATTGAAAAAATTATTTATGAGTCACAGGCATATTATTGATGTCCGAAAAAGGTAAGAATCAATTTAGGTAGCACTGAACCATCGGCTCGTGACTTGCTCCCGGTCAGTGTGTTTGCTTTTTATTACGCGGCCCAGAGTTTAATACCGCGTCATGCCAAGACTATAGTGTGCGTTTTCCTTGCAATGTCTCAGCGTATGTTTCTGAGTGACAATAAGAAAATTCACTTCTCACGATGAGAATACCGAAATACGTCGTGGGGATGTTTACGTGCTAACTACACGTGCCCCCTTTACCCATGGCCGCGGGGCAGGGACGTCGCCGACCAGAGCCTACTCACGGGCTGTCGCCCCAAGTACATACATACATACATACATACATACCGTGGAACCACGAAGGAAAATTCGTGTTAACGCCCCCATCCGGAAAAAGATTCTCTAAAATTACTAAAAGTGTCAATTATGATAGAATAACTTTTTAGTACTGTATAATATTTGATTAACCATTATTTTCTAGGCACAAACATATTTTATTATGTGTTTGCGTTATTCAAACTCTGCTAAATATAATGATTGCGACTATATCAGTTTTTCTTACAGCATGTACAAATAAATAAATAAACAAATAAATTAATGAATAAATTTTCGGATATTACATAACCTTTTCCGGACAGTGGATCTGCCATGGATTACTTATTTTTTGTATATGTACATACGGCTCGATTCGATAACAATAGTTGCAGAGAGGTAGAGGTTAAGGTTCTTCGAAGATTAAGCCTTAAATCCAAGAAAATTTCTACTGGAAAACTAGTTGAGCCCGAAATCTCATTTCCAAAAGAATATGTTGAGAAAAAAATTCAACATTAGCCAGATAAAGTCCCTACAAATGTGTCTTAAAGGATGTGTAAGTACATTACCATATACGGGAAAATTGTGTATAACCTTTAAAAGGGTATTGACATATGAAAAATGTACTAATAATGTTAGCCAAGGACTTTAATTGCTCTTTAACGCAGACGTGGTAGAAAATTAAAACTGGAATTAAACTAAGTCCAGGTATGGGTGACACCGTTAGCTAACCGGCAAAGTCGGACAATCGACCCAAATTCCCAAATACATACATATATAGACATGGTTCCATTACCATAATACCTGTCTAATAAAAATCGGAAGTTTCATTTTCAGTATATTTTTTAAACTGAACTTTCACTACCGAGTCCTTACTATTCCCCGGAGTCTAGACATCGCAAAACGCCGCAAACATCGCAGCGATGAGCTAGCTACCCGGGGGCTGCCTACAGCTATTAATTTGAGGTATTTACTTTAAGCACGCCCCCCCCCCGCCGTCCGATGTTGCTGGGTGACCCATTTCCCTCCGGCGACCTCCGATCCCTGTGAGATCGCCGACGGCAGGGAGTTGTCTGTCGACAACCCGCGAAACGCGTGGGGGCTCCGCTGGGGACCTCCTCCCTCCGCCCGCAGCGCTGGGCGCTCGAAGCGCCGAGGGGAAGGCAGCGGCGCGCGGCGCGAAAGATGAGTCAGCCTGGTGACGCCCCCTTTTGTCTCTCCGGATCTCGCCCCCCTCTCTCTCTCTCTTGTTTCTCTCTGTCTCTCTCTCTCTGTCTCTCTCTGTCTCTCTCTGTCTCTCTCTTTCTCTCTGTCTCCCTCTGTCTCCCTCTGTCTCCCTCTGTCTCCCTCTGTCTCCCTCTGTCTCTCTCTGTCTCTCTCGCTCTCGCTCTCTTTCGCTCTCCCTCTTGCTCTCTCTTTTTGCTTTATCGCCTATTACATCGTAGAAGAGAAAGTATTGTAATCGCGGGACGGAAATCAGTGGGTTTTACCCAGAAAAAAAGTATTGCCGGGCCTTGGGAATGAGAAAGAGGATAAATCTTGTTTACAAAATATGTTTTTGAAAGACTACATTGTAGTAAATTACTTCCTCTAACACGTTATGTAGATAGAATCCATGTTTTGTGGATCCTTGATATCGAAATATTGTTTGACGGCAAAACGTCTCGCTGTGCGTTTGTCTGTCTATCCGTCCATCCGTCTGTCCCTCGGTCAGTCTGTCCGTCTGTCTGTCTGTCTGTCTGTCTGTCTGTCTGTCTGTCTGTCTGTCTGTCATTCCATCCGTCTGTCTGTCGTGTCAATACTATCGCCGAATTCAGATGATTTGCTCCAAAACTGATATTCCGCAATTATTCATGTGAACTAATTCGACGCCTGCAGTTGTGCTAATTGTTAATTTTTGGCACTTTACATGAAGCCTCAATATTTTCAAAATGTTCTAAAAATTGTTCCAATTTTTTGATGAAATATAGTATTTTGATTAAATGTTGAGTAAGGAAGTCTTAAAAAATTTCGCGTGTTTAATTTTCGTTGACATCCCTGCTTTTTCGAAAATGGCAAAGGTTCAAACATTTTTTTCTGTGCCCTAAACTATAATAGTGAAGATAAAGTTTTTCATTAATGATGTCTGTTGTTCAAGGTCAGTCTTTGAAATAAGATCAAGTGCGGATTTTAGTTTTCGCGTAATTTTGCGTGAAAGGAAAGCAATTTTTTAAACAACTATTTTCTCAAAAACGGCTCCAAATTGGTTATTTTAATATTCTTCTGATATGAAGCAAAGGACGGTAAGGAGGTGGTGATTGATTCACTTTTGTCAAACTCTGTATTTTCGAATTAACAAAAAACATTGCAAAAATACAATATTGAAGTTAAAGATCCTTGTTTTCATTGAATTATGATCTAAAAATACGGATCTTTAAAAATAGTCATGTACAATTTTTTTTTAAAAAACGTATTTTCGCGTAATTTTTACCTGAAATAAATACTATTTATAAAACATTTTCAAAAACACGGATCCAATGTTTTTCATTAATGCCCCCCCTCCCGATTAGAACAAATGACGCTTTAAAAAATGGCGCATATTTAATTTTCGTTGAACTATCATATTTTTGTGAGAAAAAGTGAGAAATAATGCGAGAAATTATCCCCTTTTTAGCACTACTAGTTTTCCCTTTTCTCTGTCTTTGGCTCATTCATTCTTTTTCTTTCTGTTTCATTCTCGTGTATATCACGTAAAAGGAAGAAGAGCAGGATAAGAAAGAGATGGACGTGACATGAGCCCAAGAGACAAGATAGAGAACACTGAATACCGGGCAGAGTTACGCGCGAGAGAAAAATGATAATCCAATTGGGAGCAGTTTGGAAATAGGAAAAATATGAACACATCGTCTGTCTAAAAAGCAATATTACAAGAGACACAAAAATTAACGAAGTTGTAAAGAAATATATGGAGAAATATTTAATAAGAGATAGATGTTGGTCGTGTGGTACAAATTGACATGACGCGACGCGAAGTTTCGCGTTCATAACAAACTCGTGCAACAATGAATATAAATACTGCATCCTGCGAGTTTGCGTGGCAAGATTTGAATCGGCTTTTTTTTCTTTTTCCTGAGGGAATACACGCGAGCAGCTCAATGAATGAACTTGTGCTGAATGATGTGCTATCATCTAGAGCTCCTGTATGACAGTCTAAACATTAACATCACCTTAACAGAGGTGCCATCAACAAGATGTGGGAAGAAGTAACAAGGACGATTAATTTAACAAGGAAACACATTTTTTACCATTCACTCATACATTTTTAAACAAAAAACCACACTATGAACGTTTTCGTTTGTTTGGGTGTGATTCACTCATCGGTATGCGTATTTGTTGAAATTTAATGTTGATTTTATGCAAAACTACATTTTTTGTTATTGGCTGCACATCTTACTTCACGTCATGTAATATGCTGCCGATTTCTTACCCTGCGACACGGCTCCACACTGTCTCACGTCGCAACCTGTATGTACAGTGAATGAAGGAAAATGTCCAAAATGTACAGTGACTGTAAAGTAATCAAAATGATAACATCACAAAACGATTAAACGAATCCTTAATGGAAATCATTCACCAAATAATTTATTGGAGAAAGCGGAGGTTTGCATGAGAAACAGTGTGCTAGACATATGAAAAGGCATAATGGAAATACATATATGCAGGGACAGCTTCAGAAAATATTTCAGGGGAAGGGGGTGATTTCAGTTGGGCCAGCATAAATATTAAAATAATATTTCTTTTTCATTGTTAGTTCGAAATAAAACTGTATGTGTATGGAATATTTTATTGCAAAGAGGAAAATGTCTGTCGAAGGAGAGAAGCGATCAGGGAAGGATGCGCCGGGAGAGAAGATAGAATAGGAAAGCACGAGGAGAGAAGCACGTTGCCGCGGAAGGGATGGGGACGCACGAGGGTCCGGGAATTGTGGGGGGGGGAGGGCGACGTGCGTCGGAAATGAACCCCCGCTGCACGTTTAGCGCGACCGCTCCCGGCCGCCGGAAGCCAGGAAATCGATGTGATGACTTTGTGCTCCTGGGCACTAGAGGGTGAAAGGGAGCCGCGCCGCCTGGAAATGGGAAGCGACGATGAAGATCGGAGGGAGATACCGCGATGAGGCTTTTAAGCTTTCCGACGGCAATAACGGCAGCGTCGATATCGTCACGGAAACTCCCTTGCGTCCTTCGGCACTAAAGTAACGCAAAAATCTTTTTTGCGTCTTTATCTTACTTTCCTTTGTCTTTGTGTAATATTTAGATACATTTTCTTATTTTTATGGAATCTATCTAGTACGGCAGTGTGTACAGAGAGTTTCTTTGGACTATAATATACAGCTTTCTGATTTATTTTGTGTACACTAATATGTCCAGCAAGAGTTATTTTATAAATTGTATGAGTGTCAATGTTTGTTTTGTTCTTCATTTTTCATTTTTAAGCTGAAAATTGGTTTTCGAAAGTATAGTATTTTTAAGCCCCATATAACGTAGGTTTTTAATTCCTTTAAGCTTTATCAAGTACCTCTCGAAGTTCTTGGTGAGTAGAGAATTTTTGAATTATGATATATTTCAAACGATTTAGAATAATATCTCGGCTACAACAATCCTTTGTTTCTCTTACTAAAATAGAGACCTCTGTTAATAATATTGAAATCCAATGAATTTCTACTCTGGTAACATTTACGCTTAACACTATACCTCTCAATAGCATTCGGTTCCAATTATTCTTGATTTTTCTCCGCTTTGTTGCAATCTTCATACAAAACTCACGGGGCAACAGTAGCTACTTCTTTTCAGTAATACGCTTTTTGACGTTTCGTATAATGAGAAGCGTGAAATCGAAAGCCTGTCTTCGGTCAATGCACGACGAAACATTTCACTCAACAGTACGAGAATCGCGTCGTGTGCCTGCGGCCGCGCAGCTCTCTATCGCGCTCCGCACTCTGAGGCGCTCCCTCGCCTGCTCATTAGTGGACGATGAAAAGACTCTTAAACCCCCTGACAATGTGGGGAGCAGATCTGAAAAGTTGCAACTAAATGACGCACGCCGCGCGTAATCCGGCTTGTCGGCTGGGAGCGTTGACATGCGCGGCGGTGGGAGCGGGGGGCGGGGCGCAGCCCCCGCCGCCGCCGCCGAGGAGGAGGAGGAGGACGCGGACGGGTGGGTGGCGACGCAGGCGGGGGTGGAGCGCATGGCCGCAGTGACGCGGGCAGAGGCAGCCGGCAGGGCGGCAGGTGGAAGGAGGTCCTCGCCGGCGGCGGTGGGGCCGGCTGGAGCCGGGTGCGGGAGGTGCGGGAATTGGTAGGGCCAGGGCTGGTGAGGGGTGGGTGATGGAAAAGGGTCGTGGGTGGCAAGGGCCGACGGTTTGCATGAGCCGAGGGTTGCAAAGAACTGTGATGGTAAGAACCGAGAGAGTAAGAGCACGAGGAGACAAGAGAAGAGCAGAAGCGCAGGGGGCGGGAAGAGTCAGCACGGCAAGATCCGTTGTGGCCAGGGGCGAGAGGGGATGAGAGGCGGCAAGTGTCGGGCTTGGAAGCGATTGGAAGGGCCAGAGGTGGTGAAGGCTTGGAATGGCCGATGCGGAATATATCAGGCCGAGAAAGACCAGAGACGGCAAGGGTCGGTAGTGGGAAGTGCCGGGCTTGGAACCGATGGACCGATGGGAAGGGCCTGAGATGGCGAGAACTGGGAATGGCAAGGGTCGATACGGGATGTGCAGGAGTGGGCAGGTCTAAGGGGTGGCAAGGGTAGGCAGAAAAGGCCGGGGTGGGAATAGCCCAGACCAGGAAGGGGTGGCATGCTCCGAGCAGGCAGTACGCGTCCCCCAAAAGGCTTCGTGACGTTCCTCACTCACCCTCGCAGCTTCTTTTTGCAGAGTGGGGTCGGTGGGTGGGCAAGAAAGCGTCGGGCCTAGCGTTTGAGAGCGGAGAGCGCAGTGCTCTTTATGTGCAGGGGCTTGGCGAGGGCGAGAGTGGCACGAAAAATGCCAAAAATGAAGTAGGGAAAGGAAAGGAAACGATAGGGGTAGAGTAAGGAGAGGAGAAAATGTACTAGAGGGAAAAAATGTAGAAAAAGAATTGTAATAAAGAAAGAAGGAAAGACTTCGAGATTCAATATGTAAAGTATTATTCATTAATTTAACATGAAAAACAATTAGAAACAGTGTGAAGTACTATGGGGAGAATTGCAATCTGTGCTCGTATTCTTGTGCTCTGAGATCATTAACCTAGCTCGTATACGAGTACAGGTAGCAAAGAACGTTTTTGGTAGGAACCGGTAAGAAAATATGCCCTCTCGTGCAATAAGTGTTTGCCCAGACAAATCAGTGCCAGATTTAGGGTTCTTATCTTGCCCTATGTGCAGAAATACACTTTCTGTCACAAGAACACGTACAACGATTATTTAAATACGTATATTCCCTCTGAACGCAAGAACACGTGCAGAGACTGAAGCTACATTTATGTTTCAAAGCAAAGCAAGGGTCTATCTCAGCATTTTCTCAAAGGAACAGGGAAACTGTACCAATAAAAACGTATCGAGGGGTGGTTACTGTCCAGACGCTGAGGTTCAGTACTTGTTACATGAGCATTTAGTCTTTAATAAATTTACATTACTAATGGTAACTAATGCATTAAATATCTGGGCTTAATTCAATATTATTTTTGTCTTTGAAGCTCAGTACCTTCTCTAATTGGAAACAAACAGTTGTTACATCTAAAGTGACCTACCATATAAAGAAAAGGGAGTAGTGAAGTTCAGAAATAGAAAAAAAAAATTTTACAAACATGAATGTAGAATTTGGTTTCCATTGATATTTTAACTAGTTTGTTAGGCTAATTATTTTATTTGTTAGAAAAAGATAAATCACAAGGTACATTCGAGCCGTTTGTAAAGTAAGTTTGTAAGATGAATGTCTGAGTTGGGAAAGCATGAGTTTTATGGAACCGTATGTTTGGTTAGTGCCATTTTTGTATGTGATTTATACGTTTGGCATATTAAGATAAGCTGCAATAATTGAACTAGAACTACGCAAATGAAGAACAACGTTTTTTTTACATATTTTTCTCCAAAAGATAAAAAATACTGCTTTTATGATAATTTAGTCAACAAAGTGGTAATTAAACTTGTTTTCGAGTCTGACATTTGGTTTATGTAAGTCCTGATAAATTGCTCAACCCACTTATTGAATCTCATAAAACGAAATATTTTTTTTAAAAAATCTTATAAAACGAAACTTTTATAAATACATTTGACAATTAAAATCAATTAAACGGAATTTATAAAATATGTAGATAACTTACTTGCATCAATAATAAATAGTGTAAGGAATGATACGCATATAATTTATACACGTTCATAATTTGTTCGTATAATATTCAAATGGAGTAGGTATGAATAACAACATCCATGATTGTCTTAATAAAGCATTAAAAATGAGATATGACCTT
Source organism: Gryllus bimaculatus (assembly GCA_017312745.1). Lineage (NCBI taxonomy): Eukaryota > Metazoa > Arthropoda > Insecta > Orthoptera > Gryllidae > Gryllus > Gryllus bimaculatus. Next base: position 8,347,792 of record BOPP01000039.1, on the reverse strand, counting down.
ATTTGTTGGAAACAAACAATTTCTCTTTAAACAGGAGTTATTTTTATTGCATTATATTTGAAAATTAATGTTGAATATAGTTAAAGAACTTCAGAACAGTTTCATGAATTGATTATTCACATTATCATGTATGAATATTTAAACGTAAGAAGTAGCATAATAATATTCAGTATTTTTTAAAATCATTGAATGAAAATATGTTAAAATAAATCCATGATTTGAAACAAAACTCAGACGAGGAAAATATATTTCCAAGGAATCAAATGAAATATCAAATTACTCATTTATATAAATATTTTCGTAAATAGCACTCAGAGAAATCTATGAAGTCGTCTGGTTCTACGAGAGGATGCACTTTTGGGTCTGTTATGTTTATTATGTAATCTGAGCAGGAGCAGGAATGCACGCCTTCGCGCTGACAATGCTCCGGCAGAACTGCGGGCGGCTTCGCGCCAGTATCTCGTGTCGCGCGCAGCCAGACTGTTCGAGGGGCCGGGAAGGAGGAACTGAGCAGCGTCGAAACGCTGTACGTCCACGCGCGTCGCCGTCTCGCCAGATCGCGTCAAAGGAATCCGATTTCCTTGGAATCCCTCTGTCGGCGTCGGCATCTTCACCGTCTTCTCAGCCCCAACCCCAACCCAACCCCACCCCAACCCCACCCCTCCCCGCACTCTCGCTTCCGCTGTCTCTCCTCCGAGGAGCAGTCCGCTCAAAATCAGACGCCACTTGCCGCGACAAGTTTGTGTCGCCAAGTCGGGCGTGCGCGTTATAAATCATAATTCTCGCGAACGGCCCGCCCCACCCCCGCAGGTCTCGCCGTCCTCCGCCGTGTCCCTCCGCCCCGCCCCTCGTCGACCCGCAACACTCCCTCCGCACCCTCCCCGCCGCCCCTCGGCGCCCCTGTCGCCCCTGCTCGTCATCAGTCTTCATTATGTCCAGGGGTGGCCACCACTTCTGCTTCATTAGAGCCAGGGGTGGGTACTGACGTCATACTGCGCCGTTGGTGGGTGACAAAAATCTGGAACCGGAGAGGTGTCGACAAGTTTTGCTGGGGACGGCGGATACCCTCGCTGCGGTGTTGTGTGTTTTAGTAATGAACATTGCTGTTTGTTGCTTGTATCGTTTGGTTTTTTTAATAGTGGGGTAATAGATTTTCTGTTGTAATTATAGGGAGGATTGAAGCGTTAATCACTTATCATCAAGAAGGAGAGTCGATTTTAACCTAATGCATACGAGTTACCGTACTGTGAATGGTATTAACCAATTATCACCATTATGGAACGCAAATACTCGTACATTATTTTATTACATAGTGCACCAGTAAAGTATCTCTGCAATGGCATCATTGGCTGGCGAGAGCGCTAGCAACAGAAGTTATGTTGGTAGCACGAACTGCAGCTTGTAACAAACGAAAACGTAAATTGCATACTCACCCTAATCATAACTGGGTGTGTAGTCTCCCTCAATATTTTTTTTCCCAGTGATCTGGTTGCTACGATTATAAGTGCAATTTTTGAAAGGAGCCAGTGATTTGGCATGCTGAGAGTCTTTCCTGGCGCACTGTATCTTCCGAGAAACAAAAAGAATACCTATGCTGAAGATGACAATTAATACTTAAAACAATTCAGTAGTTTTATTGACCAACCTATCATTTGTTTAACATGATCTGTCTTGACATGTTTTGTGTGGTGAAAATATTGCGCGGCGTGATGTGAAAAACCTCCTGCACGTGGAGACAAATCGGTGCACATTTTAGTAGAGAGAAGATTTATTCCCAGCGGGAGAGATTCCGCTCGTGGAGACACAGACTATTTCATGAGCTTCAGAAGGCAAAAGAAACTTGGCAGCGGTTCGTGTGAGCACAAAACATCGTTTCGACGAGAAGCAGGAAGAACTGTTTCCCTCTACAAGAGACTTGACAGCCCTTTGCATGTAGATCATTCACATTGTTCTATTGTGCCGTTAGTGAAATGAAGCGAAAAAATCGTTTACGAAATAATTCAACGATCAAATTTTAATCCTTGGTATATATATTCTAAAAAACAAAATAATATGAACATATTATATGAGATGTACATTTGTGACCGCAATTGTTGAATTAAGATGCCAGAGATATAAAATTTGAAAAAATAGGTTATTGGCTCATCTCTTCTTCTGTCCTAGGGATTCTCGAAGTTTTCTCACATTGCGCCAAATGTTCTTTGTGCTACGTTCCGACAGTTTAGCTTGTGTTATTGCATACTGTGCAGGATCCTACTAACCTGATGATTGCCTATTGATAACGAACATTGATGAAATGAACACAATGAATATTATTAACTCATATCAAGATAGATGAATTTACTTTTTTGTTTACCCAAGTATTAATCTACGGTTATTCTGATCGATTTTCCGTGTTTTTTCCAAATACTACCAGGTAAATGCCGGAACAGTGCCTTAGCAAATGGGCCACGGACTGCGCGTGATATATTCTTCCCCTTCCTTTCCTATTCTCACCCCCTCATTCGCTACACCAACACAATTGTCGGGAGGCCAGCATTCACTAGCGTTACGGGATAAATAACGTTAGGAGTTCACACACCCGGAATAACTAATCAATCAATCAATGGTTCTCTAACATGTTTTGAGGGCCATCACCTTCTCAAGTTTACCAATATATATGCTGAAAAAGTATGGGAACTCAAAGTAAATAGAATCTTAAAACAAAATGTACTGTGTGTGTCAATAGTATTGGAATACCTCGGGAATTTCACAAAATGAATACATTTCAGTCGTAAAATAAAACACAAATTAAAAATTATAGATCGCACTGAAAACAGTTTATATTTTATAATTGATATCCGCAAACAAAAACATAAAATAACTTACTGGAAATTTGAAAAATAAGTTTACAAACATTAGGACGCGAAAAAAGGCAGCCAAAAGTATTGGTACAGACACATGATCAGCGGTTAAAAATATAATAATGTCAATAAAAAATGTAAATGAATTAATATTTGGTGATATGTCCTTTTGCATTTATAATGACTTCATTTATAATGACGCCTTCTACGAGCTTTGACGTCTTAGATGACAAGATACTCTTCCATTCTTCCTCGAGTGCCCACTTGAGAAAATTATATTGTATACAGAATAGGTCTGTTCCTAATTTTTTTTCTCCAAAATATCCCATAAATACACAATGGGATTAATGTTTGTAGATTGTGGTGGCGTATCGAGATATCGTGGTATATTAGAAAAGATCTACTTTCTTGAATTTGAAGCCGTGTGCCATAGACCATTGCCCGACTGAAAAATGAAATTGTCTTTGAGATCCATTTTTTCAGCACGTTTTTGTAATTTACTTTGTGCAGTAATGATGTACACTGCATAGTCTATGGTACTCTTCAGAAAGTGAAATTTACTCACACCAGAAGCACTCATATACCCCCAGACGAGTACAGAACGATCTCTGAATTTCACTGTGGTCTGGAGGTTCTCTTCGTGAAATTCGGAGTTTCTCTTCCTCCGCGCCTTACATCTACCATCTTGGCCAAAATTATTAAATTTACTTTCGTCAGTAAAAGTAATTTGGTTCCCCGTTTATTGAGAACTGTTTCAATTTTTTTGTAAATTCTAAGCGCTTTTTTTCTGTTAATATCATTGATCCATAGTTTTGTACGTGCCACACGTGCATGGTACGTACCACACGTCCATGGTACGTACCACTGCTTTATATTATCATGTGAGCTGTACTTGGAGAAATTACTATTCCAGAAGCAAGTTTTGGAACACAAAGTTTTGGATATATTTTTTGTACTTTAATGTCGCGAAAAAGTTTCTTTGGTCAGGTTTATTCAGCAACTATTCCTGTCCATTCCTGCATTTGTTGCTAACTGTTTTCCGAACACAGTACGTATCAATTACATTAAACACTGTAGTGTGTGATATTTCACAATCATTCCGATTTCTCTCAATGATCTGCATTCATTACGCAAGCGAATTATAATTTTTCTCTCTTATTGACTTGTTTCCTTTTCTTTATATCCCTTAGTGACATTTGGTGAACAAATATTTCATCGTACACTTCTGAATCACCGACTGATGAATACTAGAAAAGAAATTGATGCAAAAACCGTAACAGCTATGGGTTTACAGGTGAGTCCGGTACGGTGATGGTCAATCCACAAACAGTTGCAGCTGCGGTGACTTCAGGAAAACCGTTACATTTTTTGAGAGTTTGCGTGTTCCAATACTTTTGGCTTCCTTCTTCTATGAAATACTTGCTTATACATTTGATTTCTCAATTTCCTGTACTTAATTTTAAGTGTGTTTTTTTAATTGAAGCAACTTTATGTAATATATTTAATGCCGCTGAAAATATGTCATTTATATTACTTTTTTATGTAAAATTTATTCATAAACCCATATTTTCAAAGTGTGTAGTTTGGACACTCACTGTAATGCTGTTGTTCATCAGCACGCCTCAATTGTATCGCCTACCTCACTTCTCAAATTATTATATGTTGTATAACGAAATTGTTCTGACTGACTACCATAGTGCTCCTTGAGGTGAATGAGGTGATAGCTCGATTGAACTCAAAGATTTTCACTCGAAGTTCACCACTTCTCCAATTAAATCTCAATACTCATAGAAAATGAGTACGTGATTCAGGCTTAGTCCCTGAGACGTATGGACGAGTTTGATGAAGTAAAATCTCCGTCAACTACCCGCCTTAGATGTTCAATATTCGTCTGCGATCATCCCTTTCTGTGTTACAGGTAACTAATTAATTTGAAGAAAATTATGATAAATCTAACAACTCATATTATCTTTACTCACTGCTCTCATTACAAACATCAACATTTCATTTACTGGCTTTTGATTTTAAAGATATTGCAGATTTATGTAACTTCAGACGACCTTTCTAATCTACAGTATTTTTACACAATTCCCACCGAGGGGTCTAAATGTATTTTACATTTATTATTCGACCATTTCCCTCCTACTCCCACATCGATAACTCCAGGCGGGGTACCCGTCACTCAGACGTGTACATCGCGGGAAGGGGTAGGCCGGAGATAGCCCGTTGCTTGCTGACGTGCTGACCTTTCCCCCCGCCCATATTTGAATAACGCTTTCAAGTTCCGCTTCCATAAACACTCCCTTCCTCCCCGTCCTCCCACAGTTCGCCGCCCGTCTCCCCTCC
>BOPP01000039.1:8243933-8336889 GCA_017312745.1 Gryllus bimaculatus | reverse complement strand
GGGGCGCGAATTCTGAAGGAAGCAGCGATGGGCCACGAGATGAAGGAAGGAAGGAAGGGGGAAAGCGGACGGTGATAGACGGATTCAAGAGAACGCTAAGCCGCGTGTTGACTGCTTGCAGGATGAGGAATAATTGTTAACGGAACTTTTAAATAGACTGAAAAACTGTAGCGTATAAAACTGTAGCTTGTAATACGTAACGCGATGAGCCAGGAGAAGAAGGAAGAAACGGGGAAAGCGAGCAGTGAAAAACAGATTCCAGAGGACATTGAATCGTGTGTTCACTGCTTGAAGTATGAGGAATAATTGTTAATAGCACTCTTACGTATACAAAAAATTAAAACTTAGGAAAGTATAATATGTAAGAAAAGCGGTAATAGAAGTGTCACTTGCATGTGAATTTTTGAAGTGTTTATTATCTATTTAATCAAGTCAAATACATAACTATGTTGCAAACGTTTCATCTGCCCGATTTTCAAACCTCCTTAGTAATAATAATATATTGTTTTAATAGTTACTATTCAATTCGTGCTATATTTGGATTTCTTGTCACCCCTTGTAATATAATTCACCATGTAAGAGGCCTATTAACTAGATACTATTTCAAATAGGGCTTGGCCGATAGGAAGTTTCCAGTGCAGAAAAAGGGGCTAAAAGGTTAACAAGCGGAAACATTTTCAACTGAAATCTAATTAGTAGCAAAATGAATTCAATATTGTGAGAATGAAATGAACATACCGAGATGAAGTTTCTGACTTCGTTTAGAACTTGAATATAAGTAGAAGAGTTTGTACTGAAGAATCTCTAAATCCTTATTTTCGATTTCACTCAAGATTTTTTGTGAAACGTTGGAGAAATCGATTGTTTCTTTCTGAGAATTATTGTACTCTGTCGCTCTCAGACCATTCCTTAGTTTTGAATGTTTCTAATCTTCACTTCAGCAATACTTCTTTCTGCTAGTGTTTTGAATGTTCCACTCTAACCGCAAGTAACATTAACAATTTTATCACGGGGTCAAGAAGTAACTGTTAAAATACGAATATATTTATTTTTAGTGAAAATATTGTCATGTTGCGTGAAATGTAAACGCATTCAACAAATTATCTTGTAAATGTAAATTATTACAGTCTTCTTAGTGTTGTTTTGTCTCTTAGTTCTTGAAAGTACGAGTATTTAATTAACATTAATGGTAATTATCATTAAAGTAATGTCAATTCTTTGTCGGGGATTTGTGCAAACACTTTGCATCAGTTAATGTGCTTTCCACAAAAACTCATTGTGTTTTATTTCAAGCTAGAGCATTATATTTGCTACGTCTTTTTTTCTAACGAGCGTCTTTATCGTGCAATCTCTCGGTTTGCATTGTCCACTCCCAGCCCGTTTCAGGGGATCTCCAAAAGTTTTTCGCTTTTGACTTCATTTAGCAAAGTGCTGGCCTCGCATAATTCTGCCACTCGGAAACAAATGGCAGCGTTTTGCATTAAGGACTTTCCGGCCCCCGCTTTGTTCCGGCGGGGCCGGGGGCGGAGACGGCCCGCGCGCCGCCTTCTTGAGAGTCGGCCGGTCCCAAGGTCGGAACCGCCCCCCGCCCCCGCCGTGTCTATTTCGTATGCTAACGCAGATCGTTGCCGTGCCCTCCGCCCTGCAGATGTAAATGAGCCTAGATTACGTTCGGATGGCGGGTTGCGAACGGGGCTGATTGTTTAAACTCCGGCCCCGACGCCCGTGCTTCTTAATTTAAGTGGAAAGCAGCAGCTGTAGCGGTAGCCAATATCACTAAGTGACCGGTCGGCAGCGCGCCTGAAGATGGGTGCCCCTGTGTGGAACTATTTCCTCGCACAGGTCGCTCAGATTACGCGAGGCTTTCTTGGCAGGGTAAATCAGAACGTTGGTGCTCTCGGAGATTTTTTCGTGCAAACGTTTGTAGGGGAATGTTTCCAGAAATACTCGTACACTAGACTCGCCAATCCAAGCATTTACAGGCACTCTACATTCATTTACACGGAAAATTTGTTGCTCATCCAATTGTGAACTCATCATCAACGGCTATCTGCGAAAAACCTCGGTTCAATTTATTAAAATTTCGAGTTTCTGCTTGAGGTCTAGTGTACATGTTTTTTGGCCGAATTGAGCACTTCTTTTCGTAAGGTTTGTCAGTAGCTGAATACATGCCCTGGTTGCGTTATGGGCGCTGCGCAGGTTGTGTTCGGTAGAGGGGATACCTCCAAAGTTGCAGAATTCATTTGGGTGTTTTAGGTTTTTTTCCCTTAGACCGGCGGGTTTCACCTCACCAGAAGAGACCCGATGTGAAGGGAATGGAGATAAAATCCTAAGGATCGGGACCCTCCGAGTTACTCGATCCAACCGTTGGACTTGAGGGTAGGGAAAGAATAATGTGCGCTGAAAGATGGATATATTTAAAAGTGATGTTATATGAAAGGTGGTGAAAATTGTTTACTTTCAAATTTACGCTAGTTATATTTTGTTTCATAATTTGTTTTGTAAAGTTTTTGGTAAATTTTTTTTGTAAAGTGTGCATCAATTTTTGGAACGTCATTATTCCCAAGAGTTATTCTACTTCCGATTAAATGAATTTAATAATTAAATGAATGAATACTGTCGGGCGGAAGATTGCTGACGCACGAACACTTGTGTGCTGTCAAACCGCGCGAGTGAATGGAGGTAATGAGGTGGGACTGGAATATCTTTGACGGTAACGGCGAAACATTTTTAGGAGCTAGTTTTAAAAAGTTGGAAATTGATTGATGACAGTTTGGTTGGGTTTATACGAAGCGATTGAATAATATCCGTCATAATAATTACAGTATCAAATAACAAACGATTATTCGTGTCACAAATTAAAAATATTATATTTAATGATAGGCTTTTTAATCACAAATTTGAGATACTTTACAGTATCTGAAAATACATTGCTACAAAATTAATTGTGAATAATAGTTTTAAAAGTCAAATGTTTTCCGAAATCTTAATCCTAAAATCAATGAGAAAATATTCAACATATATGACATAACCTTATATCCGCAGCTAGAGGTAATCTGCTAACAACATATTTATAGATTTTGCATTTTGAAGATTTTAAATATATAAATTTGACTTTTAAAATTATTGTTAAAAATGGATTTTATAACTGTTTTTAGAAGACGATCTCACATTTAAAATCATTATTTTTTTAAATATGCGACTGGAGTAATCGCTTATTATTTTATTGTATTAATTGACTGATATCTTACCGTTTTAATTATAATGTATTATCGTGGATCATTATTTTTACAAATTCAACGAGGCTTTTGTTTTTTCCCACATTTTTCGAGTCGTTAAGATGAATAAGCCAGTACTGCCATCTACCGGGTCCCGTCCACCTCACAAAACAAAAAAGTTCGAACCCGGTGGCAGAATTCAAACGCGGGCGAGTGGCGCGAATCGCGCAGCGCGGTGGAGAGCGCGTTAGTTGGCGAGTGGCTCGCTAGAGCGCGCAGCTGCGTCTGGCAGCAAGGGGCAGCGCCACCTTCCACGCGCGGACGCCGAGCGGAGCTGCAGTCGACGCCCGACCGCGCGAGGCGCCGCGGCCCCGTCGCGGACGCCACGCGAAACTAGGCGGCGCGCGCCGCGGCGAAGAAAACAACGCCTTTACAAAATTAATCAATATTAGACATCACTTTTCATTAATATTGGAGGTGCGTTGAATCCCTTTTTTCGTTTCGAAGCCGACCGCGAAAAAATTCTCGAAACTTTCGAACCATTAGTGAAACTGCTTTAATTAATGAATAGGAGTACCCGGGCGAACATTTCGCACTCTGCAAATCATCATTATTTTTAAAGTGAAAATAGCTTCATGCTAGGACCAAGCTTAGAACGTTTGTGACGACCGCGTTAAAATGGAGGGATCTTTTAAAAAGTAAATGTATGTGCAAAAAGAATTCAGTTCGAATATTACGGCTTAAAAAGGTACCTCATGTGCATACGGAGTCACGAAAATCCTTTAAATGACTTAAAACTGGCCATTTCCGATTTATACACAATGGTACAGGATGAGGTAGTGCGAGGTGTGTTGGAGATTGATTATGCGCTTGTTTTTTCTCTTCATACGAGAAGTCGCCACATTTATGAAGCATATGAGTACCAGTAACGTCTGTTAATCTTTCTGTGAGTTAACAGCAGAAACGAGCAAAACTAAGATAGCATGCGCAAAAAAACGGACTGTCCCCAAATACTGTACAGATGGTCGCAGTTGCATGGAAATATACAAGCAGAAAATGTCTTGGGGTATATGTCTGGGCTCAGGGAGGCAACTCGGCTAGCTGTCCTAGTATGATTCTGCGATGTATTGATAATTTCTAGCTACTAGTAACTTGCGATCGATGGTGGAGTACCCTATGCCATAATCTGCGTTCTCCTATTTTCTTCGTCTTAAATCTATTTGATGCAGCACTAGAAGTAAATACATCTCCAGTAGTAACACAGTTACTGTGTTTTGATACAAATGCCACAAAACTGTAATATTTCCCTTAGCGTGATACATAGGGAGAGGATATTTTGCCGCATGGATGTTATGATAACAGTTGAATGCTAACCTTTTCACTTTCAATTTGCAGCTCCATTTCTTATCATGTATGAGGGCGACTATACGACCCAAAGAGAAAAAAAACATTTTGAATAGATGTTGGAGTTGCGAAGCTACATTAAAAAGTAAACTCCGAGATTTCGTAAACACCTGTGACAGCCAGCGGGCGTTTTGTGCAGCTCTGTTTTTATTCACGCTGGCCGCCGCCAAAGGACAAGAGTCACGGGCGTCTCTGGTTTCCATTGAGAGGCGTCCTGACTAAAGCTCCTCGCTCGGGGCTAACAAAATTCGTATTACGCACACAAGTTACTAGAATTCTCTCAGGGAAAAGAGCAGTTAAAAATTTCTCGTAAAACCACATCATTCTTTTATTTACGTATTTCTTTGCATATGTTTAATACATAAGTCGTAGCAGAGAGGAGAAAATGTCTGAATATGTGGTAATAAATAGTAAAATTGAATGAAATGTTTTGTGATTCTATATCATTCAAATACTAAATGTAAGGAAAATCAAACATTTTCGTTGACAAAATGTATATAATACAAATCTACAAAAACTGTAAGTATAACAAAAATAAATCACAATATAGCAAAACAAACAAGCCATAAACTTTACAGAATCAAAACTCTCTTAAACGGTATAACGTGTCGCGAATAATGGCTAATGGAAAGTGACCTAATAAGATTTCTCATTGTCACACAGCAGTAGATACTGGGACATTTGTAAGGAAACTGCACAGTTATTATTTTGCCCCGACCGGGATCGAACCGTGGAAAGCACGCACGCTAACCAAAGAGCCAACGAGGGATTCTTCAACGTTCATAATGTTGGAAATAATAACAACAAAAGTCATACCAATTGCTGCAAACATTTTTTTTACATTTTACAATTCAATATTTCTTCATTGAGGTTTCTACAATTCCACCATGCAATCAAATGCATACACAATGAGGAAGCGAGCGTTGGTTGCAACAGACACGTGTTGAAGCAGACAGGTAATAATTTTTACCGGACTCTGACGATTGACTGACCGTGGTTTGCAATCATGTTTATTCATGCTACAATGTCTCAATGTACATTTTCAGAAGTGGCGTCCGGTGAGTTACGAATTAGGAGGGGCGGCATATATTTGTCTCAACAATCACATATATTTTACCTCTTCAAAATATTTCTTGAACGAAGAAAACTATACCATGTAGTGTGAAATCGATTTGCACACATCGTGTTTCAATTCTCATCTACGACAACTTTTATGTTGATAATGAAAGATACAGTGCTCACGCAAAAAACTATTTGCAGCAAACAAAACTGTAATTTATGAAATCAGATGAAAGGGTCGGTATTTTTAGCTTAGTTAATAGGAGCGGCCTCTGCCGAACAAAGCTCTAGCAACAGCACGATGCCCCCAACCAACTCCGAGTACACCCACACATCCTCAAGCTTCCATTGCCCCGCTGCGGACGGAAACGCGATAGTCCACGAGGCCACCTATTCCAAAAAAGCATTTATCTTTCCTTTAAAAGAGCACATAAAACCAAATTTATTTTCAAAAATTGCGATGGTGGTATGCACAACTTAAGCAATTAATTAATTGCATGTTAATTCTTGGTTACCGTCAATATTAAAAGATAGAAATAGCCCTAAGCATTTACAGTTGAAAAGTGTGTCGGTTGCAGTTAGCACTTATCATGAGTTGAATATGCAACATAGCATGATGTGGCAGTGCTGAAATGAAAAACGTGGTACAGTGAATACAAACAGAATCATGGAGATGCAACATAGTCTTGAAGACTGCACACGTATGCAAGGCGCGTGTTGTGATCCGCTTAGAGACGGGTTGAGGGGAACGGTTGGCAAGCACTAGTGGCAACTAGAAGTCTAGGAATGCCGTGATTTATAACTGTCAATTGTAGAAAGTAATTATGAATGCCGCATAAGCGGACATTGGTGCACATATAGATGCAATTATAGATATGCGCATAGATAGTCGCAATTATAGATATGATATGATATTACTTCTTATGAGACGATCACGTGCAGCACATGTTGAGAGAATAGATTATGCTAGGAGCATACACTTACATGAGCGTTCAGCATGATGCGCGTTTCAATACATTGTGGCACCAAGAGTTTACCGTGACCACATTAACTAGATTGTTGCGGTGCTGTGGAAGAATGCACTATTGCGTGCCTAGCTTGCAATTAACACGAAGGTAGCATGACGCATATTACAAGACATTGTTATACAGAGACTTCACTGTTGTCACATGTTTAACTGGTTTGTAGCGAACCCTGTGGAGAAACGCTCAGCCCGGCACTGACGTGAGTCGTTCAAGTTATACTGCGATTTTCGCAACTCTGCCCCTGTCAGCTGTTGACTGTTTCATCCAATCAGGAAGTTGAACGTCACCATAGGGACGTCACTACGGTGACGTTTAAGCTCTCGATTGGATGAAACCGTCGACAGCTGATACCTGCCAGGGGCAGAATTGCATAAATCGCAGTATCCATTTCACATCGCTGCTGTTCGGCGGCAGCGAGCGGGCCCGCGGAGCGGCCGATGTGAGCGGGGGAGCGGGGCAAGCCGAGGTTCCCACGCTCTCGCGGCAGTCGCCAAGCCAATCAGCTTTACATTAGCGACAGGGTACGTTAACGTAAGTAGTTATACGTACGCAACGCCATATTTGTAGGTCGAAAGGTCGTTCAAATTCTGCTTCAGACGATACCGCAGCCAGAATGACAGATTGAGAGGGTATCTGCTGTACTCGGCCATGACAGTTCCTTAAACAACGGGCAATAAACCGCACTAGCCATCTTTCCACATCCTACTCCCTCTCCCATCCTATGGTTTCGTATCATTCCCTGTTTCACGTGCCTCATTGTCTATGATATCGGAAGCAGTACTGAGGCGTTAGCCCCATCGCAAGGAAAGAAATCTCAGCTAATAGTGTAAGATGACGCAACACGAAATTTGTGCCGGGATATATTTTCTCGCATGATAAATTCAAAACCCAATTTAAATATAGATTCGATAGTTCAAACTTTATACTTTCATCACCGTAGACTTCAACTACATATTGTGTGGCGTACTGAGAAAAACCTTTAAGGAACCTTTTTTTTTTTAAAAAAAAAATCAAGTCTTGCCCCCATATCTATGCATGCATTTGTATATGCTAAGATCGAACCCACTTCGGAAACACAATTTAGCTGCTTCCGGAGAAGTATTACGTACACGGGAGCAGTGGCTTTTTTGTATCGAAGTTGAAGTCCTAGTTTCCACTGGGGTAAGTACTTTCGCGGAATTCCAGTAGCAACGGAGCGGACAGGGTGTGTGGCAGAGGGGGGGAGGCGCCGGGGAAGGGAAGATGGGGGTTGGCGGAGCGGGGTGCGGAGCGGCAAAGAGCGGCGTGGGGCCTGCATTGGGAGCTACAGCAATCGCAACAGGTTGGCGCGGCAGGTAGACGGTCTCGCTAAGTGGAGCGGGCGGCGGGTAGGTCGGAGCGGGCCGGAGGTGGGGGCGAAGATGAGGCGACGACGAGGTGAAGCAGAGGCACAGCGGAAGCGGAGGCGGAACGGAGGTAGAGCGGAGCGGAGGCGGAACGAAGGCGGAACGAAGGCGAAGCGGAGGCGAAGCGGAGGCGAAGCGGAGGCGGAGCGGAGGCGAAGCGGAGGCGGAGCGGAGGCGAAGCGGAGGCGGAGCGGAGACGAGACGAGTGCGTACTGGCCGAGTTTCTTCAACAGACGGGGAGAAATGCAGTTAACTGAGGAAATTATCGATCGTGGTAATAATGTGTTTATGAGGAGTTCGATTTGTGATTTTCCTATCGACTGTTGATTACTTCTTGTAGTTTATTCCCGACTCAACCGCTCTGGTGATTGGCACTAGGAAAGGGAAAGGGAAGGTAGGGGAATGGGAAGGTACAATCGCGTGACGTACGTGGTCCGTTGTTTTAGCTGCTGTTCCAGAATACTTAGAAACAATGAGGGAAACGACAGCAGTCGGCCTACGAATTCTATTCTGGATGGAGTCACAAACGCATTGCTGTGAACCAGAGCTAACAAATTTCTGTCACCGTGTCGTGATTGAACTCGCGACCTCTCAATCTCCAGTAAGCTAGTCATAAATGAATTGCCTTTATGCTCACCGGCCAAGGTTCCACTCGAACAGCACGTTCATTCTTGCCGGAAGCATTTGCCACTGTAACCGGACGTAACTCAAACCTGTAACTACGGAAGAATAGCTTGCTTTCAAAGGTGAAGCACAAGATCCGTGTAAAAAATATTTAGTTTCACATTTGATGGTTGGAACTACTACAACAGAAACGCTGCCTTTGAATAAATGAAAGACTCAACGCCCGTGTATCACAGATAAATTCTGAATAGGTGCTCTGTTTTTGTCGAGTGTAAATGAGGGTTACCTTATAGTCACAATCGTATTCAAGTAAATTTAAGATCTTACATTTCATTGTTCTCTTTTTGAAATTAATTTAAAAGAAATATTTTTTTAAATTTAATATATGCGCGAAAAAATGAACTATGAGTACCTGAGTTATTTGTATCGGCATTGGAAATAGACCTGAAGAATTCTCTTTTCACCGTAACATCTGGTAGTTGTTGCTAGCCAGGCGTCGCATCATTTGGCAGTGTAGTGATGCGACATTTGACAACTACGCAAAGGAGTGTGTTGTAGGTTCTGAACCTCACGCCAGACATTGCAACCTGGTGATTTTAGAGCGACTGTCAGAGATATAGTAACGGGTATACCGTGAAAGTTGATCATTTTTGATAGCAAAATCCTTTATGGTGTCAAGGTACCGTAGAAAATGAGACTTAAGAAAATTGACTATTTGTCATCGGATTTTTTTTACAAATTCGAGATTCTGTAGAGGGGAGGAACGGCAATGATTACAAGTCCAGAAATTATACTAATACGACAACTGCCCGCACATAAAACATTCCGTTTAGAAACTTATCAATTTAAAACTTTCGAAATTTAACTACTGAAGCACGCATGAAATGTAGGTTTTTATACTCACCAGACTAGTTTGTGTTTCGTGCCCATTGTGGGTTAGCGCGGGGTTCAGTTGGGGCCCTTGCAAAGCCGACCGCGCGGATAATGGAAGGGCGGAAGGCGGAGGCGGCGGCGACAGAGGCGAGCACGAACGTGTGGTGAGAGGAGTCCGAAAATTGGGGGAGGGGGGGGATCCGGCGAGAGGGACCGTGCAGGTGGAAGTTGTGTCGTCAGAGACGAGTGGCGCACGGGTGGCGGAGAAGGGCAAGAGGGGGGGGGGCGGACTCGGAAGTTCGTAAATGAGGGCGGCGAGGACAACTCCTGCGGCAGCCCGGAGGACTGGCTAGGGGAGGGGGCAATGGCACGAGCGAAAGCAACGACAGTGCTGGTTAGAGAAAGCAGAAAGAAGGCTTTTCGCAGCCGAAGCGACAGACAATGCGGAATGAGACCTCACATCCAAGATGTAGACAGCAGCAATTTCAGGATTAATGATGCGTGGTGGGGATAAAATATATCATCTCCGGGTCCTGTCGTTAGAGACCATACAGATAATATTGTATTAATCAAAATATTATTATTTTGACATTTTCCTATACGCATGTAGTATACTATAATATTTGTCACGATTTTGTGTGGTTTTTGTTGTAGCTGCTGCGTTCTTTGAATCTTTACGGAAAACAAGATACTTATTTTCCTAGGAACAAATAGCTCTGATTAATAAGGACAAGCCAAAATGTGTTTTCAATAAATATTCACATCTAATTGAATTAGATCACGATGATGCGTATTTAATGCAGGAACAGAATTTTGATAAGAAATAAATCTACGCGTTTAACAGAATAAGAATTTTCGTAGTAGTCAGTAAGTAGCGTCTTGCGTACGAACGAGTCTCTTACCCAGTTTATTTCAAGAGCCATTCTTCTTTTTCTTAACTTCTTTGAATGTAATGACAAGCATAGAGATTAAGCTCGTGATAGAGCCTTATGATAAACTATATTCCTGGACGAAATATTTGCTGTATTGTGACAGATACTGTCTTCGGACAGTTTTCTTCTCCGCAGCATTGGTCAGCTGATTTAGCTCAGATGCAGCATTGCTGATGACTAGAGCTTCTGTGACGTGGGAGGCCTAGGATCCAAGATCCGATGGTGGCTGATTTTCGATACTAGCTCTGAACTTCGATCAAAAGTTCATTCCTTTTTCTTGAGAAACGAACCACAAACGCTTGCGAAATTGTTGCAGCTTCTGTACAGTGATCCGAATTTTACGCGAACCTATTTATAACAATTATTGGCATCCGGTTTTGTGTTTGAATGAAAAGGCAGAAGAAATCTTATTCAGGGCAGGGATGACATCAGTTTCCTTCCTAAAGCAGACTGATTGTAAGTAGTGTCACGACACGTGCATGACAGCTCTTATTCAATTTCAATTGGTGGGGTATGTTGCTCCCGTAATCGAAAGCAAAGCGCGCGAGTTGTCGAATAAGAAGCGTAGTGTGGCGCAAATATTTCTTCAGTTTGTTTACATCACGATTTTTTAAATATTTATTTTAAAATCACAATATATGTCCCAGAGAATTACGATGAAACGTTGTGATAAAATAACATTAAATAAACATTCCATCACCACGTGAAACAAATTAAAACACAATTTAAATAGGTAAATTTAATTCGATTTTCAAGGTGCCCGTCGGAGATATACCTATTTGAACAACTATATCCTTCATATTTAAACTTTCTGTTAGAGACAAGCATTTTATTTTAATTGTATAATAATATTTGAAGCTGAAACGCATGGGAAATGTTATGATAGTGTAGACGATTATGGGTGGTGGTCAAATCGCGAGTTCTTACCGAAGCACCAGCGGCGCTGGAGGCAACGGAGGCGGCCGCGGCGGCAGCGGAGGTGAGCCGCGGGGAGGGGGCGGAGGCGGCGGCAGCGAGGGAGATGCACGTGCTCCAAACTCCCTCTCGAGGATGCCTCTCGGAGGCGGCGGCGCGTCGTCGAGCGATGCCGCCCTCGCCCCCGCCCCCTTCCCCTCGCCGCCTCTCGCTCTCTTCACCGCGATCGTTTTCCACTCGGCGCGTACAGTCCCCGCTGTAGATTTGTGCCCCGCCTCCGCACAGTATGCACCTCGTCCGCCACACGCCACCAATACCCATACACCACCATCACCACCGCCCCTCATCACTCCGCCACCACACCAGCCGCGCCATCACCACTGCCACCATTCACCAACACCACCACCCCAACCACGCCACCAGCCACCATCACCACACCTACTACCACCACCACCGACCCCGTATCACCCCCGCCACCACACAGCCGCCGCATTGCCACCGCCACCCTCACCACCACCATCACCCACCGACCCCCGTCATCACCAACCACCACCACACAACCACCACCACCACCACCCGAGCTCCCTCATCACCCCAGCCACCACCACAGCCCGTCCATCCCACCTGCCACCATCCATCACCACCCGCTATCACACCACCACCACCACCGCCACCACCTCTGCCAACATCTCACAACCACCACACCACCGGCTCACTCGTCATCACCACCAATCACCACATAAACAGGCACCATACGCCACTTACACCACGCCATCACACTCACTACGCACATTGTACCTCACTTCTGCCTCTCTTCGACTCCCCACGATCGCCCCCGCCTTCCCCCTCAATCCATCCCACCATCTCCGCCACCGACGTCCTCCCTGTTCTCTCCGCCTTCTTCCTATCTCTGTTTCCTCGCCCAATACCCCGCCTTTCACTTCCAACCCCGTCTCCAGCCCCGCATCCCGACACATCCTTGACCCCGCCTGCTCCTCCGTCCCCACCACAACTCCCCGTTGCCTTCACTCCAACCCTGCCCCCACACCATCTCCCTGCGCCTCCCCCACAGACGCCCCTGCGGACGCGGACCCCCGCGCGACCATCTCCGCCCCGAAACCGCACCCTCGCGCCTCTTCCCCCTCCCCGCCAAGGGCCTCGCGTGCCCTCAAGGCTTCATTAGCTCTCGGACTTCAGACGTCATTACTCTCCCCTGCAGTGTAATGCCGCGCCTACGCTCCCTTCGCCGCTCTTAGAAATGCCTCCCGCCGACAAAACCTGCGTTTAGGAAGCTTTCTAGATGGTACGAATGGAGTGGCTTGGAAACGCTGCGAAAATCGGCGATTCCCACTTCAGTTACGCTTCTTATTGGCCAATTGACTATTTTGTCTACGACGGTTTTAGCTTTATGAAGAAAAGCTCATTATATCTATTTCTGATTTCAGAGAAACAGATAGAAAAAATAGAAAAAAGTATGGAAATTATAAATATTTGAATTTATTGTGTACCACTTTGTTTCAACTCAAACATAAAGCCTATAATGAAGTCAACAAAAATACATATAATGCTTCAGATAATATTGATGATAAATGTGAAGTTAGAGGGGGCCTTCACTGAAATTGCACATTTTGTTTTCGATTGCACTATTTGAAATATATTGGCGTAAATTAGATACAGGGGTAGATACATACTGGGTAGTTACCAGATGTTTAATAATATTCACCATCGACAAGCATCTTTCGCCTCATATTCCTCTTAATGCTTGTCAAAATAACTTGCTAATTTTGACGGACACTTGGCCCTACGTTTCAACGTATTTTATCAGAGTTGGTTAAGAATAATGTTACAATATCAATGCGTTAATGGATATATTGTGTCTGTTTCTTTGATATTCTGTACATTCTATAGTCTCGTGCCCTACTATTTGTCTCATATTCTATACTAAGTCTACTATTTGTCTCATATTCAGATGTCATACATTAGCTGGTGAAATATGTGTTATAATACCTCAAGCTTAAGTATTGTCACCTCAAACATGAAGCATTAAGATCTCTCGAGGCATTGATATGGGCAAATGTAAGATGAAGTTGTTTGCGGCGGGTCACTCCTAAACTTTGTCGCCAACTCGTCTATAATGTGTCGCGCGTTGCCTATTTCTCAGGGGTTACCGTGGAAGAGCCCTCGATGTTCAGGTCCGCTTTCTTTTGTTGATTGATTTTTCCGAGCGCGTCGACTGATAGGGTCATTAGTTGAGCCCGAAAGTTTAGGATTTTTATTTTACGTCAAGTGGGCATGCAAAGACGACCTTATTCTGGCAAAAGTTAATTAATTATTGTCCGAACTGATTGTGCAACACTTGAATTATTTGTAATTGTACGTAGCGCACTGATCTACTGGCATTAGTTTCTTGAATCTGACATAATATGATAATATGTCAGCTCAACAAAACGTGAGCATAGTGAAGCTATATATTATATAGCTTATATTATATTATATAGCTATACACTATATAGCTTCACTATGCTCACGTTTTGTTGAGCTCACCTTTTACTAGCAGTGGTTAGAACAGAGTTGTGGGTGTGTTGCTGTTTTGTTAGAAATACAAAAAAATCAAATGCAGTTCGTTTGCCAATGCAAATACGATTTCTAAAACTTGGGAGTGAAAATGTCTAGATTTCAAATGTTTTTAAAATGTCTTTTCTTTAAACTTTTATTAAAATTGCGGAACGACACATGACTTGACCGTACTGATGCACGTCGGGTAGCACTTATACTTTTCTCGACTACTATTCCGATCTGTACTCGCATACACATTTGAAACACATCCCTGAAATGGTACCTAACGCTAGGTTTGAACTTCCCAGTACAATTCTAGGCGGTCTGAAAAAACAGTGAATTGAGGTTTCGAGGTTTGCACGTTTGAAACGATCAGAGTGCGCTACGACGTTTGTCGTTTGGATGTGACGTGTGCATGGATCGCACTGCGCATGAGCTGCAGTTGATTAGAAATGGTATGGACATTTTGTGGACGGAATTTGAAACATTTGGTGAAATATTTGGTGAAATAAACCACTTTCTTGATTTTTAAAATACGTTTTGTTTGACTAACAATTTATTTTATATTATTTTATTTATGTTTGGATTTGCTTGGGACCTTGTTGAAAAACTATACCTGTAAACAGACGTTTAAATATGTTGTAGTTTGAAATACGTCGAAGTGTTTTTTTTTTCTTTGAAAATATAGTCTTTTTTAAATCACTGACGTTGAGAATCAGTTAGTTAAAACAGATTTTATATTGAAATACTTGAATCAATATATCTATTATCTTTAGTTGCCTGGAAACTATTTATTTGAATATAAAATTCTATACACAATCATAATCTGCGCATGGTTTGTGTATTTAATTAGTCTTTAAAACATTTTGATTGGTTCTGCTGACTCACTAGAATTCCAGAAATAAACCATTAATGGCTCTGTAACACGTTATTTAATATATATTCCGTTTTGAATGATTTATTTGAATGGTTTTGTACAGCGCGCGCAGATCATGTACAAAAATCTGAACTAAAATACTAAGAAATGGAAGAGAGAGATTGCTGGAACGCTATTGTTGAGCGCTGACGGAATACTAGGAACAGCGGTTGCGGCAACGCGCACGTGTCTGGAGAAGTTAGAGTTCAGCTACGCTACATATTCCCGGAATGCTGTTGCTCTCGACTCGTGCCTGGAAGCAAGTAACCCTTTAGCTAGAGTTAGCGTGAAAATCAACCTAACAATGAAGGAATTTAATTAACCTTCTCCCCAAAATTCAGTATTCATCAGATCTTTATAGTGAAATTGATGATTTTGGTTTAGAATGTGTTGCATGGTTGTTCGCCGCACTCATTATGATACAACCACATGAAAGTAACATTCTCGAAATAACAGAAATATGCTGCATGCATTAATAACGAAACATTTAGTATATTTGGAACGGAAATTGGAAAACATTCCAGTATAATCAGAGAAAGTATGAATGCGTTTAATCAAGATATAAACATATTACTAACGCAATCGTATTTGACAGATTTTGTTTTACTACATTGGATGACGTCGAATACAAGCAATAACGAAATTTGTGTTGATCATGATTACCTCTGTACATCCTCTTTTTTATCTCACAGTCAATTAAGCCTTATCTTAATTTCATTGTTGGACATTTCAAAATTGAGTTTTCTTATTGGATAGTTTGTGATAACAGACGCCAGGCCACGTACCGCGCGCGATCATTCCTTCCTCTTTCTTGTCCTATCGCCATGCTTTATACACACTTGCACTTACATGCATTACAATAAAATATCTGTCATTAGACCAGTCAGAAACTTCGAGTTTTCTCGGCTAGGCCGGTGCCCCGCCGATGAGAGATATCTGGACAGGGAAAACCGTCTACGTGTGGGCCGCGCTGGGTTTCATCCAGCGGCGGAAGAACACCGCCACCTCCCGTGACAAAAGCATGCCATACACGTGTTATGTACAGAAGAACCTCACCCTCTTCAAGTACACTATGGAAACTGCCCCGAGCATCCCGAAGGACAGACTAACAACCTACGCACCTATCGGATGTAAACAATCCCCATGTTGTCGCCACTGAAACAAACAAGAACCAAGAGGAAAGAACCAAAAGATACCACTCCATAAACAAGCACCGCCTCCACCGCCGTCTCCGAGCTGAATAAAAGGATCCACCTCGACCGCTTACGAGAGACTTCACTTCATGTATCGCCATCAGGTCATTCATGTTGTAAATTACTAAGAAATATACTGTGACTTGTTAAAATTGTCTCAGCGTTTTCTTTCAATAAGCAACTCCACCTTGTACAAACTTAACTCACGTACGAAACTAATGACCGTAGCCGTTGGAAACGCAAAATAATCAATATTTATTTCTTCCAAGATGCACTCGGTCATTTTCTCGAGAACTTGAATAATGAATCGCCATATTTATGACACAGCATAAACAAAAGTGTGGCTTTCGCAATCTCCTACCTAACATTCATTGTTCTTGCCATGACGACGGTGGCGAACGGTAACTATTGTAGGCCGTTCGCTTCTGCGCGCCTCTTGCCTGCCTGTCCACGTCCCTCTCTTTCACTTTCACCTCTACACTCTCTTTCACCCAATGTAGTTTCACTTCGGGAACATTTCGTTGATCTCTCCTTCTGATGCTTGTGGCAGGAGTAGACCCCGAGATATGAGTTGCAATTTTGTTATCAGTACTAAAATATATCTGTAGTAAGTAAATAAGCTTTCTATAACACGGGAGCAGAAACAATTCTACTTTTCAAATACTGCTAACCTCGCTTTGTTAGTACTTTTATTCATCATTCAACTAGTTAGAGTTAAAGGATGAGGAAGAGATTCTGGAGCCCAACAAAACATGAGGAGATTGTACTTCTCCCCCATACGTCACGCCCTGGTTTTACTGTTCTTTGACAAAATAAATCAAAATCTCTTTCACTTGAGTCGCGATGGGAATGGGCGAAAAGAGAAGAGAGAAGAGAGAAACGGCTTTGAGCTCGAGTCCGTTTTGATCGCATCGCGGATCCGGTACACAGCGCCGGGGGAAGAAGTGTAATTCCGGCGCCGTTTGCCCTCCTCCTCCCCTTCCCCCTCGTCTCCCCGCCACGCATGCGGCTGTCCTCCAGCTCGCGCGCTCTTTCCCACGATCGTTTTCAGAATTTGTCCCCTTCGGTCGCCATGACAGCGCCTCGCTTTGTGCGATCTGAGCCTGCCCGCCCGCCCCTGATAAGCAACGCACCGCGCGGGGGTGGGGCGGGGCGGGGAGCGGGCGGGGCGCGGCGTAGGGCATACGAAAAGGACGAACCCTCGCTGGGATTTGGGCCCGACTGTGGTCTTTCCCTGTCGAAAACCGGCGCTGGCGTTCCGGAAAAAAGCGATATTGCGCCTTCCTGCTGTGCTGTTCGTGAACTAGAGCTAAGCGGTTTGCGCGTCGGGAGAAAGAAATGCGCGTCGGGAACCGCACGTGGAAGCTAACTTCTGGGAGCTAACGTTTTGGGTCACTTTATTAGATGTTCACTATATTCGATGATGTCAAAGTGAAATAGAATTTTTCCACGAGGATTATTTTTATTAATATAGAGATACCGTAATATAGAGAAACCGTGGATTCTTAAGGGCGAAAAAATCCTCCGTACGCCTTCCTTCGGAGGGGAAGTAAAGCCGGCTATCCCATGTTAGATTTACTTGCATGTAAAAGATCCTCAAGCCTAAATGACGCCTCTGAGCTAAATTCAAATCGCCTGTTTCTCGCCCAAGAAATACCTCCTTTGTTTGCTAGCCGGTGAAAGGAGTGTAGCGAAATTTGCGTGTTTAGAAGGAAGAACAGGCCTCGTGGCCTGAGTCTCGCCACGTAAAATAAGGCATAAATTCAATTCAATTCAGTTCATACCCCAAAATACATTAACAGCACCAACTGAAAATTTCATATATTTATTTGACCTTCAAAAATAAATTAGTCTTGAGATCGTGCTCTCTCTATACTAGATTCTGCGTCGACCTCTGTGTCTAAGTATCGTAATGTAGTCTTCACACACTTCACTGCCCCTAGCACTGTTGGAACCCTGTCCCGAAGCCCATCCGAAGGCCCTTTTACTCACCTAATAACATACGAGATCCTTTCGGTAGCGGCGCTGCGCAAGCAGCTAATGCAACTGATCAGTAGGTTTCCGTGGGTTCACCTATTAATATCAGACGACTGTCGGAGCAGTACCCTAATAAACGGGCCGCGCATGATATTTCCTTCCCATTCCTTGCCCTATCCTCCCCCTTACACACTCTTACACTTGCATGCACTAAACTATCACACACCGGTCGGGAGCTTAATCCCGGCTGGGGCTGTGACCCGTAGGTAGGAGATACCTGTTAGGGGAAACCCGGCAAGCCTAGTATGGGTCGTCGCTGGATCTCGCCATCGGCAAGATCGCCGCCGCCTCAAAGCAAAAATCATCAACTTACGGGAATACCGACCTTGGTAGTTCATGCGTCCGTAATCACCAGTAATCAATTAAACAACCAATCAAACAATTAATCATGATCCTGAGAAACTGTTATCAAAGAGCAAACATTTCTTTCCATGCTGGGATTCCTAGCTTTAGCACTCCATTCACGTTGCAAAAGCCTCTACAATCAATCTTCTCAACGCTTTAAAAAAATTGAACATTTGCATTTGCAATTATCAAAACCTATAGATTTAAAGGTCAGATTTCATTAAGGAAAATATCTACCTTCCATGTTATAGTTATTGGAAGATGCCGAAAGAATATTAAAAGTTAGCAGTTTTTGAAAATGCAGTGTTTTCAACAAAATGGAATCAGTGCCTTTTTTATACGCGTACTACTGTGCTCTTTCAAAAAAACATACAAAACAAAGATTTGGAGCCATTTTTTGAAAAAAAGATTTTAATTGCCTTAATTTAAAGCAATAATTACGTGTAAACAATTCATCTATTAAAAAAATGTCAATGAATTTCTTTTAAAAGTTTTTTTTTACAGTAGATATGATTCAGGTAAAAATCTCGATCATCAATATTGTAGTTTTGCAATGTTAATTTGTTTGCTATTTTCAATATAAAGAGTGTTAACTGACACTGGGATCTAGGCCGTTTTTATAATAGTACATTGCAGCCATTTTTGAGAAAATTTTGTTTCTAAAATTGCCTTCATAACATGCAGAAACTACTCACATTTTCGAGATTTTGAACAATTCCTTAATTAAAGTGTCAGTCTTGTGATATCAAATTTCATTAAACAAAACATATTTGTTTTCAATCTCGTAGTTTGCAGGAAGTCGCCGAAAATTTTTCAAATTTAACAATTTCAAAACATTAAGAAATCACCGAAAATGAGACTTGTGCCATTGTTTTAAGCGTTCTTGCTTTATTGCAGGAAAATGTAATCAAAATATATTTCGTAATTTTTAAGATATGTTGAAACTATTCTTAAATCTTTATATAAAATATGTATCCAAAAACCTAAATGTCCGTTTCAAATTCGCAGTGCTTTACGTTCTGCCAGATCGATTTAGAAATATCAGTTTGGGGGAAAACCGTCTGAACAGTTTAAGCGCTAATGTTGATCACTGACTGACAGACAGGAAAAGGACTCACACTCAGGCAGACGAATTGCCGTAAACGAATTGTGCGGAATGAGGCCTCCACGATAAATGCATTCTGGCTGCTCAATTTATTAGAAGAAAGTAATTTTATACATATAGGGACAAGATATTTCCACTTTTTCAATATCAGGACCCCTATCTTCCTACTTTCCAATTTTTCTGTAAACAATATGCAACTTTACACTGCAGCATTACAATACTTCTTCATTACTACTTAAGTATGTATTAGTCAAGAAATAAAAGTGTAGTAAAGATTAATCATTGCGGTGATTGGAGTTATATGACGAGTTTCGGTATCTGTGTTCTGTGTTCTTAGTTTGAAACATTGCATTTAAGTCATCAAGCATACGTTATTGAGTAAAAAGGTATTTATATCTATAATTGTCTAACTAGAAATAAAAGGAACACTTTTCTTATATTGTTAAATTGGATATATTGCAATTGCTTAAAATATAAATACATTATGGCAATATTTAATACCCCAATACAATTTCTTTGTGTCAATATCTGTTAACAATCATATTTCTCTTTGTAGCGAGCAATAAAAGAAGTCTCTTGACCATTCTGTTTGTAATTTTTTGTCCGTCAGTTTCACGTATTTGCATTTCGCAATTTCCAATTGTGTTCGAAAACCTGCTGATGAAAAACATCGTGCTCAATTATAAACCCTGTTCGCAATGCGGCCGAGAGGTGACCAAAACCCTGCCACGTGCATTCAACTCTATTGCCTCTTCGCCACCTTCACGGAAATCAAAATCCAAAGACCTCCCTTGCCGAGAAGGCGGGCGGCTGCGATAAATACCCAGGCGGTGTCGCCCGCGCCGCACCGCACCGCGCGCCTCCTCGCCGATAATCCATCAGCGACGCGGCGTGTGTGGCGCTTCTGCAGGAAATAACGTTCGTCGTGCCGAAATCACAAATGCACCCATGGTGAATCCCAGAAATTGTTCTGCTGGGTCCGTGGGGTGGCAACGGTTACGAACGGGAAACAGAGCAGTATTCGGACTCCGCCAGACGATGGCAGGGGACGATGTGGTAGCAGGTGAAACATGAGGCGGTGGAGTGGCCGAAGGGGATGCCCGCGGGGCGTGACGGGCGCGAGAGCGATGCGGAATCGAACAATGGCCGAGCAGTTTGGCGGGGCGAGGACATCGAGTTGCGACGACACGAAAGACAGCAAGCGAGGCGGCGGGGCGGTATGGCGGCAGGCGCAGAGTGGAGCAAGGCATGAGCAAATCGGAGAGCGGTTGCGGAATTCCGAACGACCAAGCGCATTCTCTGCTAGCGCTTGACCTTTTTTGAACAATCGCGCCCCATTGGACAGAGGGTCCTGCGGGAATCAGCAGGAGCTGCTTTCTGAGGCCTCCGGCTCGACCACAGGGATTGGGGTGTAGGAGCCCAATGACGGGACGAAGGCGACTCACGGAGGTGGGACTAGGAGAAGCAGCCGAGATAGGGCGTTCGAAAGTAGCAGGCCTGACGCAGTTGCTGCCGTGGTGGTGAACTGAGGGACAAAAGGATATGAGAATAGAGGGCACCAGGTGCCAGTCATGCGTGTGCTGTGGCAGTTTTTTGAGACGTCGACAGACTGGTGCTACTGGATGACGTTGGGTGCGGGAATGGCGTTGGGGAACTCTCTGTTTGGAGTACATCATTCAGTTTATGACGATAATAATATCAGATTGGTTTTTGGAGAAAATTGTATATATTTTTTGAGTAGTTTTTCCTATCCTGGGCATATTTTGTCTTATGAACTGCTGAGCTTGCAATAAGTTTCTAACAGATATTTCAACACAATTATCTATGAGAATGATAGCAATATTTATGAAGGAGTTTTCTTCAATCTGTTTGGCACTGACCTGAAATAAGAATTAAACGAGTAACACATTGCATTCGCGTTCTAGTGAGCTATTTCCAAGGAATGGTGTGTCAAAATAAATTATAATTTTATGGTATACTTGGTAGATCCTCATACTCTGAATAGGATTATTATGGTTTGGTGGATGTTTTTGGTGAACAAAAAAGTGTTTATTTTTTACTGATACGTAATGGCTTGTTATTGCCTTCGATTGATATACTCTGCATAACTTACCAGGATCGAGAGAATCGTGGTTACGAGGGAAATATAAAAACAGTTGAATGATGCTTTATTTTCTCTGATGGAGGGAATTATGATAGGGAATTATGGAAGTAAAAAGTCTTTTTGGAGGAAAATATTAAAAGACCAGCCGAGTCATGTTAACAACTAGTTAATTTGTAAGTAAGTAGATCTAAATCATTAATATTACGCAAAAATAATATAATTTATGTAGTACCACGGGCGTTAACTTGTTGGAATGCCCTCGGGCGTCAAAAAGACCTTGGCGCAATGGGGCTCGGGCTTTTTGTTGCCGCTCGTTCATTAGGACCCTTATAACGCCCTTTAGGCATAAATAACTATTATGTCCTTTGCTGAGAAACACTGCATGGCAGCACAGTTTATGTTCTTATGTTAATGATGGAGATTTCAGAATAATATAACAATAAATAAATATTTGATACCATTGCATGGACAGTATAGAATGCGTGAACTTAACCAACTGCACATTATTGACATCAAAAAAGGGTTTTTATCACATAGGTTGTTGTGTATCATTAAATGTTACTCCAACTAAACATGTATTGATATCACGTTGAATGAAGTTGGCCGGCTGCAGCCGAATGCGAAACTCTTGGAGCAGCGAAACAGAAGTTATCATCCTTAAAAATCGTTGTCTATTTACATCTTCCATACGCTTTAGAATATCACATTTCGTTATGGGTTTCTAGTAAACTTTTCTTCGCCATCAGAGCTACCCAGTAAAGTTGCAAACATGGATTAGACATTATATGCATGCACCGTCACCGGAGCCAGATCACAAAACATATCCGGCAAACCGCCTAAGAACGATTACGACACGTGCAGTTGTGTAGTGCTAGGAAGTTAGTGTGTGAGAAAGGGGAGACATAAGGATGAGAATGAGGAAGAACGCGGCCCGATTGTTACGGTACTTCACCTGGAAATCAGAGAAATCCTGGGGAAACTACTGATCAGAGTAACCGGCCGCTAGAACGCTCCTCCAGGCTGGTTGAATTCGACCTATGTACGTAGCGAACGCCACAGCCGATGGTTATTGACTGGGCACAGATGTCAAACAAACGTTTGTCGCCCGCGCAATGAAAGGGGCGTTTCTACGCAGTTCATCTTCTGCTTTTGTTCAGCCTGCGCGAAGGCGACCGGGAGGTGCAGCGGAGAGCGAGCGGCGGGCAGCAGGGAGAGCAGAGCGCTGAGCGCGGATCCAACGCAACCCGAACGCCGCGTCCCCGCCGCGTCCCCGCCGCGTCCCGCCCAATAATGGCCTCTCCAGCGTAAGGGCCCTTGAACGAAATGGGTTTTGCCCTGTCTTTGCCTATGCCAGTTTTCTTTCACAGGACTCGCCTCATTCAGGACTGGAAAACTGGGATTTTTTTTTGGAGTGGGGAATAGAGGGCGTAATTGAAACCGAGGCCACTTCATTTAAACCACCAACTCCATGCGTTTGAAAAGAAGCTTTTATTAATCGAAAAATACGAGATGTGTTTCAATGAGCTGTGTAATGTTGGTTTCCTTATTATCTTTATAGTTTTTTTCTTAATTAGTGCAGCTGTGACACAAGTGAACGGGTAACAACGCGCTCAGTTTTATTCAGCCTCAACGTTAATCGTCGTGCAAAGGGGGGATGTTAAGCTGGGTTCCTATGTCACTGAACTATTCTCATGGCCAAAGCGAGTAATATTTATAAGTTGGGTCTACAACATACTTTTTTTGTTATTATGGTGTCCAAAATTGTTCGTCCTCCACGAGTATTCATTTGGCAAAAAACGAGTCTTTTCCCCAAAAAAGTTTTAATTTTTTAATCGGGTTCCTTTGAATAATTGCCATCGTTACTTTGGGTTTAAGAAAACGTGTATAATGAAGAAATATCTTGCCATCCGATCTTAATAATTTTTAAGTATTTTGAATGATAGAAAAATTGTGGAGAGAAAACTGAATGAAACTAATTCAGTAATTAATAGATAAACGCTCGAAATTTAGAATCGACAGGAACACGAAAATACAACAATTCAAATGGATAATTTTTTCTAAGTGGATAAAAAGGGATAAACTACACAACGACGAAAACGTAGCGATTATTCCTTTTGTTTCGTATGTATAACCTTTTAGTACATATGCAACAACATTCGAACTACATCATGCAATATCGATAAATTATTTAAATAAACGGAGCATATTTTAACTGACGACACTACGCACATTTGTTATCCAATTTCAACGAACTCTCCATGCGGAATTACATAGCAATGCATCGGTCGTGGAAATGCTAACGCGCTCTAAAATTTAGTGGGGACAAAATAATGGGAAATGGTCACTAGATGCCTTTTCACCTTTCAACATCCCACATTAAATTACCTTTCGCGCAAATTCAAAACGGCTCTCTTTGATTTCCTTGCCACTGATTCCACCTCGTACATTATTCTTATCGCTTATTCTGGTGGCAGTGCGTTCATTCCATTAATCAATCCTTTTTTTTGGATCTCGAATTAGAGGTAAGGGTGAAATTCTCCTAAAATTGAAAAAAAACAATTGATTAATTATCGGAAACATGTGAAAGAGTAGACGTATCACATTGTATAACCAACATTTATTGTGCTTAAAACGATGCTTCAAAGGAAAGGGCGCTCGACTACCTACAATTGATTGTATGGTTGCTTTTTTGATTACTCAAAACCAAACGGTTTCGTCTAAAATGCTCATCGCCATCACTACTAACTTTTCAGCTCCATGAATGAATGTTGAAACACACAAAGTTTCGAAGCTCATCATTAATGCGATGTAAAAATTAATTAAAATAGTCGCACCTACAGTAACGTTAGACTGTCGTTGTTGCCACTTGTTACAGATCGCATGGATGTCTTGACATTATAAACAGATTTATTATATGTCTACATTTTTTTATTGATTTGTGACAATTTGTTTGCTTTGAATTGTTTACGAGGTCAGATACAATTTTCTTGTGGTTATAATTAGAGTTTATAATATTTTTAAGAAGTACGAGCTTCTTACAGAATAGCAAAAACTCTGAAAATGGAAAGTGATGGTTAATCCTGACGTCACAGATGGATTACGGAGGCCTGACTATACTCTGATGCATTCTAGACTTTAATGTAAGTCTAACAATTCAACTGCAAGAGACTGCATTGACAACTCTGTACATTGACTGCTTGCATCCTGCTTTAACAGGGGTACCTAGTTATAGTACATGTAGATAGCTATGATATTACCATGCCCTTCGGTAGAACGTGAATGAAGGAGACTATCAACGAGGAGGGTACGGAATTGGTTAATAAGGTAATCTCAGTATCTCGAATCACATCACTAAACGCAAAGCCCGCCTCTCCAACAACTTCCACTCAAACTCAACTCTGTACCACGCGCAATCCACTATAATCTCGCTTCAACATATCTAACTCCAATACGAATTAAAAATCGATACCCACTTGACGCCTTTCGAAGCGTATTTGCTAATAATGGATAACTGTAGGTACTGGTTGTATCTACCCCTTGTAGTAATAGTTTTAAGGTAATGAAATAATAGTTTTGTAAGCCAATTAATGAATCTGACAAAGTGAATACTGATTGTAGCTACCCCTTGCAAAAGTTTTAATATTATGAAATAAGAATATTGTTGAAAGCAAACTAATACATATGAGAAAGTGCATACTGATTTATGTATTACTGAAAGAAAAATAAATATGTATAAAATATTCTTGAATCACTGTCATCTGTCGATTGTTTAATTGAACAATTCGCTAGCTGTTTATACGTTGCATGCTTTCATGTAGCAGCGACACGAGCAATTGCCATTCAACATTAAAATTAGCTAGAACACGAAGAAGAAGAAGTAGAATAAGTACTAGAAGAAGAAGAGGAAGAAGAAGAAGAAGAAGAGGGAGAAGAAGGATGAGAAGGCGAGTAGCAGGAAAAGGGTAGGAAAGAAAAGGAATAAGAAGAAAAAAGTTAAAGATCTAAAGTAGATGAGAAGTAAAAGACAAAAGGAGAAAAGAGCACAAGAAAGAAGAAAAGAAATTTCTCCACGAAGCGAGACTCCATCAACTAATGCAATGATATGAAAAAGCAAATAATATTCAATAATATGCAATAATATGAGTGTTTATTTTCTACTGCTAGGGTCTTGCCTTCTTACGGAGTTCAATATACACAGCATAACTTACCTGGATCCAGAGGATCTTGGTTACGACAGAAATACTAAAACAGTTGAATAATGCTACGTATTCCGTTGTGGAAGAAATTCTGAAAAGGAATTATGGGAGAAAAATATGCAAATACATAGCGAGTCAAGTAAAAAATCACTTAATTAGTAAATGAGTCAATCTGAATCATTAAAATTACGTAAAAAATAAAATGATAATAATCGGGCCAAAAGCCCTCGGGCTTTTCGTCGCCGATCGATCATTAGAACCCTTGATGCGAAAAAAACTATTTATCGCAGTTTGGGTGTTTCTAGATGTTTCGAATGTCCTAGGAAGAATGTTCCCGTCCCTTCCGAATCGCATCTCCAGATGCGTCTGTGTGCTGTGTGAGGCGCGGCGCGGCGTCCCTCGGAGGTATCGCGAGGCGTCGCGGCGGCGACTTGCGGATCATTACGCCGCCTTGCCTCGTGGCGCTCGCCGAGCACAATGGGCAGGCGGCGGCGCGCGAGACAAAAGCCAGCCCGGCGCGGCCAGGGCTTCCGCGGTCGCCAGCGGCCGCCGCCGTTGGCGCGTTCGCGCGTACGGGACGACTCAGAAGTGGCGAGAAAGGCACTAGGACAAGGGAACGACGAGCAAGGTCTGGCGAACAAGGATCGGAGAGTAAGGAGCGACGAGCAAGGCGTGACGAGCAGGCGTGACGGCGATAGCGCGACGTCGGAGGTCAGAAGACGAACGCGACGTCAAAAAAGCGATGACGTAGAAGCAGCGAGAAAGTTACGATGACGAAGGACCAAGGTCAAAGGCGTGACGAACAAGATGTCACGAACAAAGTTCGAACAATAAGGCCTGACGAACAATGCGCTTGGAACTAGGAGCATCGAACAAGGCGTGACGAGCATGATGTGACGACGATAACGCAATGTCGAAGGTTAGAAGACGAACGCGATGACGAAAGAGCGACGACGTAGAAGCGGCGAGGAATGCGATAAGACGAAGGTCCGAGAACGAGGCTTGAGGACGACGGAGCATCGACGAAGGCGCAACGAACAAAGTGAGGCATAAGGCGCCACGATCAAGGTGTTTTATTGCCGCGAGTAACGACGTTGCCGCGACGACGACGGCGAAATGACGATGACGCAATGTAGAAACGGAGAGGAAGGCGCGAAGACGATGGTTCGAGGACGAAGGCGCGCCGACGAACGCACGACGAGGATGACGCGATGAACAAGGCGCAACGAATGTCTGTTGACGATGATTCGAGGATGAATGCACGTTGAAGACGGCGCGACGAGCCATACCCAACGAACAAGGTGGGACGACAATAGCGTGCCAAAAAAGGCGCGGCGCCAAGGGCGTGAAGACGATGGCGTGGCGTCGAAGGCGAGACGAACGCGTTGACGAAGAAGCGACGAAGAAGTGGTGAGGAAGGTGCGATGACGAAGTTCCGAGGACGAGGCTTCAAGAGCAAATGCGCGACGACAAAGTACAAATAATTATGTTTATTTGTTTGATGGTAGAATGTTGCTGGCAAAATCCAAAGCCACCTTGAATGAAATAAAAAAGCTAATTAGATCGTTAAAGGAATTACTCAAGAGGATATTTAGCAAGTTTTAGAATATTAGCTTTTGGAGTTCCTTCTATTTACTGGGGTAATGTTTAATGAGAAAAAATCCTATTGAATATTGATGTGATGTTTACAGTTATATGTTGGCATTTATTTTGCCTGTTGACCAGTGATAAGGTCGAAATCCAGTTGACAGGCATATCGTTCATCATTTTAATCACTTCTGTAGATGTTAATTATTTTTATGAAAGCGTTATTTGTAGTGATGGATTGAGGTATTCTGGAATTTCATTATTATCTTTCATCTTTGCACTGAGATGCTCCTAAATCACCCAAAATCCTACCCAAAATCACATGGGAAAGGTTCAAGTTTTTCTGAAGTATCTTTCTAATTTCATTATTTTGTTTCATATTGACGTTTTTGGTTTGCGTGCTGATTTTAAGTTTCTTGCGAATTTAAATTGTGAGTAATATTATATCCCCATTGATGAGAAGCTGGCAAAGTAATCTTGGAAATATTTTTGCAGTAGTTGTATAGAAGTTTCTTTAAATGTCTAGATGATCATTTGTAGTTATTTTTTTCTATTTGGAATCTTGAAGTTTGCCATATATCTCTTAACCTCCTTTTCTAGGTTAATTTATTCGTAATATGAATATATATATATATATATATATATATATATATATATATATATATATATATATATATATATATATATCATTTTTCAATGTAAATTCTGTAGATGTAGCATATCTGCTTTTGCAAAGCACGTGAGTATTCAGTTATTGAAATTCGTTCACTGTACGCCGTCCTCAGAGTAATATTACGCCGCCGATACCGATCTTCTATAATCACGTGACCCATTTTGCTTGCGCTATCACATGTATGTATAACCCAGTTCAGTTCACAGAAGTAGTCTGTCACATGGACTCACAGACGAACGACACTCAGCAGCCAATCATCATCGTCATCCTGGGAGTAGAATAGATTTTAGGAATATGTCTCATCAGGAGAGAAAGTTTTCTTGTTACTTAATAAGTATTGTTACTATCACTAGAAACAAAATACAGAGCCTAGATGTAATTGTTTGAATAACCTGTTTGATCATTTCTAATCCACCGTTATTTCACATTTTCTCACAACCACACTTTCTAGTCTTCTAACAAAGTCTGGAAGCTTTTTTTGCCGCCGTAATGTAACTGTATTTCTAACACTTCTTAGAACCGTGTGATGCTTCTTACGTCACTGGGAACTCCGCTACATTTTATATGTGTTAGAATTTAACAAACCAAAAAGCGACAAATATTACGTTATGATAAGTTTCTTTTTTAAAAGTTAGCGAGCAAATGGAAGAAACAACAATAATTACGTTTTCCTGTCACCAGATTTTACGATATTTGTAAGTTTGGAAGAATTTAAACAAGTATGCCAACAAAATCCTAGTGTTGTAATTCTATCATATTACTTGTAAGAAGTTGTTTTCTAAAGTTCTTTCTAAGTTCTTTATTGATAGCATTGATATGTCTACATTAATGGATAAAACGTCTATTTTTTACTTACAGAATTAATCTCATCTTTCACTCTTAAATTTTGTTGAACTTCAAAAGAAAGTTCCCTAAGTGAACCAATATTTTAAACTTGTTAATAGAATTAAAATGATATCAATCTTCTACATGGACGATGTCTCGTTTCCTGTGCACAGGTTTCCTCTAAAGTTTTCAAAATTCTGAGAGAATAAGCCTATTCCCGAGATCCCAGAAAAGATAACCATATCCACAGCTTTCCACACGAAAAAATTCAATATTTTCGTGAGTACACAACTCGAAAATGAAAAGAGATCACTTGAACGAGCGTTTCGCAAGTCCAATTTTCAGAAATTGCAATTTTATGTTTCGTAGTGCTGTTTGGTACAATCTACTCGTTATAGATTGTACCAGATTTTCACCTTCTAGCGGGCAGTAATTGAACTAATTTAAAATCAACTTCAGAATAGTAGCAGGACCACTTGGTAACCTCTTATCAGCTTTTAGCAGAAAAATGACGATTTCACACTTGTGTAACTTTGTTATTGGCTGGTGCGAAATGTTTTAAACTTAACATACTCATGTAAACGTTCCATGAATTAACATCAGAAAGTTCATTGTTGAATCGCTTTCACTCATTATTTCAGTAGTTGGCCGCGAGGGTATCACTGGCGCATGCACTATGGAAGATGTCACTCATCCGGCTGACGTCGAACATGCTCACAATTACCGTTCGCCTACGGAGAAGGAACCCTCATTACTAAGAGGCGGATTTTGATGACCTAAAAAATCGCCGTGTCCAGAGGATGCGAAATGAGAGATGGCCAAAACAAATTTTGAATTGGATACCTGAAATAATATATAGAAGAGGTAGACCTGGTTTAACCTAGAAGACATATATACATGAAGTAATGGATGAGAAAGCATTGGAAGAGGGTCAATTGGAGGACCAAGAATTATGAAAATTGAAAACGGCAAACTCTAAGGGGTAGAAACCGTCGATGAAAAAGAAGAACAATAAGAAGAAGAAGAAGAACAAGAACAAGAAGAAATTGCCATAAATGATCAATAAAATGCCCTTAAAGTGTTTTTAATTGCCCTAAAAGCAAAGAAAAATTACATAAAGAATTTGATTAAAGCCGGTTTAGGTGAACAACTCTAGCTGTTGGAGAGTAATACTAATATAATCATGGTTTCTTCCTTTTTGTTGGCGTGAACTCAACTTCCAAACGTTTGATTTCGACGTTCTTTACCAGAAAATCTTGTCTTCAGCTTTCTTGAAATCGGCTGAACCGACAGTGGGGCTGATAGTCGTCACAGGAACATTATATTAAATACAACGGCTGACATTACAAGTTATGAGCAAAGAAATCGAATAGGTTACTCGGGAAATCTGCGAAGAGCATCCGTTGCAACTCATAAATATTATTTGAAGCAAGTAGCATTAAAAAGATATTCAAATCGATGATATCAACAAAAAATGTTTTAAAAATGAAGAAAAAATGACTTATTGATGGAAATCGACGAAAAATGCAGAAAATGTTATTAAAAAATTGCTTATTTCCTTTTGTAAAAAAACAAAATTAATGTCTATACTAAAGTTGCTATCTAAAGTGACAAAAAATGACATTTCATTAAAATCCTCCCCTAATCATTGCATTCCGCAAAGAACGCAGAGCCATTCTTTCGGAGAGGTGTTCTTTCTCGACAGAGCTAGTGGTAGGCGGTATGATGATGAGGCGTGAAAAAGGTTTACTAACAGAACGTTTAATGGTATACCACACAGGTAGTCACTGGATTACAGATGATCTAAGCCAGGGGTTATCAATATGTGCATCGCGGCTCCCATGGGCAACGCGGTGATTTATTAAAAATGATCTTCAGATTTGGTTTACTTTAATCCGTGTGACATTTGTGTCCATAAAATAATTTTGTACTATCATAGTGTACGTTTTTTAATACATATAATTTATTTTATTGATTAATTCTAGATTAATTGAACCTGGCAAGTCCCTTACCAATAAGGTTCTGTGGCTTTTTAACATCGACGTATATCCCTAGCTCGCGTAGGGGATATTGAATCTTTCTACCCACTTAGATCAAGAGTTCCTGTGCCCACGCGAGCTGAGTTCAACCTGTGTTTGCTTGCGATCGAAATTGACAGTCGAAAAATATTTATGAGTCACAGTTTCAAATAATGAACCCAGATTTCAACAATAGTTGATGAAGAAGCAAGTTCATCCTTTCCTATTTATCTTTAGAAGAGTTTTGTCGTAAAATTAAATGTTGAATGAAATGTGTTATCTGTTATTTTAATACCTAATTAAAATGGATATAAATTAGACTAATATATCACGTATTCATTTGCGTTGAATCTTTAGAAGGCTCATATTAACCCTTATACGTGAAACGTATTGTTACCATGGGAGCCGTGGAAAGTTTCGTTTAGGTCAGGGGGACGTGGACGAAAAACGTTTGAAAACCCCTGGTCTAAGCGAATTTTCCAGAGTCGATATTATGTTTAATCTGCTGTGCAGCCGTCGTGGAATCTCGATTAATGCGCTGGTCATGATGTGCATCAGTACGTAGTGTGCTTTTGCAACAAGGCTTACGGGAATGTGTAGCTTTTATAGAAGAACAAGGGCGCCCAAAAGGGGCGCACCTGAGGCAAATTGCTCCAGGCTTGGGCTTTATTGAATTTTTTAATTCAGAACAAAAATAAAGTGTATTTACTTCCAATTCAAATTCACTGCTTTATTTATTGATTTCTTATTTCTGTTGCTTGAAGAAATGAATCCAGTGTTTGGGGGACGACTTTTTTTTGTATTGTTTAAATAAGAGGTCCTCAGGATTATCTGCCCCAGTTTCCTTATTTTCTGTCGGTTATCTTGATGTTCCGCAATTGTTTCCTAAAACCATCTTCCCAGGGTCCATCTAGTCGACATTATTCTAACTCGGTTAACTGTACATATGAAGATGCCTTCGCCATCCTGACGTTTTAACAAAGTCCAAACCAACAAGGGCGTATTCAATTCCTTAGTATTCAAATTGTATACAACATTTAACATTATTTAACATTTATACATTTCTCTTTAAAACAGCAGTAAACTGTCAGTCTATTTTGGGGAGAACTACGTTTAAATCACGATTAAAATAACGACATAGACAGTGATGCTACAAGAATTTAAGTTACATCACAATTAAACATACTGCATCAACCGAAGAGTGTAATAATAAAATATTCTTTATTATATTCGATTCCTTCCTTCTAGTTATCGAAGATTATGATATCACCACCAGTTACAAGTCCTGTCAAGATGATGGTATCATTTAATACACATTTGGGTTATTGACAGTAATCGGAGCTGTGAAGAACACAGATTCTTCATTTCATTTAATTTCAATCTCTAATTAGAGATTACATTTACGTCTACAATTCAACGTTCAAAACTAGCATCCTGATCTGCAGTCTTTCTCATTAGCCATTTTCCCTGCATTGTATTTTATGAAACCCATTAAGACAGAAAAGTGTATTGCCAATACATATACCATCTCGTATTTGATACGCGAGATCTGTATTATATTGCTCTCATTTTTATTTGACTTGTTGACATTCATTCCTGATAATGTTAAAAAACCGACAGCTTTTCCTCGTGCGAGCTCCGTCAGCACCGTGGATCTTCCGCAGCTGCATTCGCGGCTCCCTTAAATGAACCTCCCTGTCAATTAGCGGAGTTCGCCGCCTCTCTCCGCCTCGCTCCTTTCACCGCCAGAAGATCAACGTCTCGAAGAATCGAAGGGGCTCCGTCCCCCGCAGGCAAGGAGGATCTTCGGGGCGCTCGTCATACATCAACACTCACGAGACACAAGGCCCGTCGCTCCGCGCCGCCTCCCCGGGGAACGCAGGCAGCGTAATGAGCCCTTACAGAGAAGGCGGCGGCGAGGACGGCGAGGACGCGCGGACGGGGAGGGCGGAGGCTTACCGGAGCCCTAACAAGGGGAGAGGCCGTGCGTGAGTGCGTGGCGTTCGGTGCGTGGGGGCGGTCATATCGTCTGTGCACAAGAGAGGTGACACATTTCGAAGAATGGCATGTATAAAAGGGGGGACGATTTATTTTTTAGCGGAGCCCTTGTAGTGATCAGAATATCGCAATGTGGTTTATTCTCTGTTTTGGCTGGCTTATCCTCAATTGTTTACTAAGACTTGTTTAAAAAGAGACTATGTTCTAAAGATATTTCTTCACCTTACGTAAAAATTATTATTTCTGTAATGTCACTTTTGTTGTGCACCAACGATACGGGGCTGTTGGGGAGGTTGTTCTGTCATGTTTCCCTCCGTTAAGTGGTGTAGCTAGAGTGCGTACCAACATTGGCTCGGTTAAGGTTGTCGTTCTTTAAAAAAGAAACGTGTCCTTGTGGTGGTGGAGAATATTTAACCAATTCGACGATCCCAAGAAGAGACTTGGCTGTGGCTGTCTAATGGTTAGGAAATTCTGTTGTGGTCTCAAGAAATAATATATCAAAAGTCAGTTTTTTAGTGACAGAGTATCTTTCAAAAATGGAGGTGCTACCAAAATTCTGTGGAACAGCGTCGTGCTAGATTCGCAAATCACCAAGAATACAATCCATTTACTAATCTACATTTTCTTGACCATCAAAGGTAGAGAATACCATTGCCGTCAGTAGAAATTATAAATCCATACCCAAAAGTTGAGTTTCGATGATACTTCTTGGAACAGATAAATTTGAAGATTGTGCTGATCAGTCGATGAGATAGCGGTAGAATAGAAGACGAAGACGTTTTTTATCGAAGTTATCTCCTTTCCAGATCCTCATCGTTTCACAATAATCATTGAACGGTTTCTGAATTACGTATCAAAGAAATGAAGAACGAACTAGTTTTTGTTATATTTTTTTCAAAATCCAATGCGTAATTGCAAAATGTTTTCCTGCTGTAGCTCAAAAACAGGTATGATGCGGCCGCTATCCTCCCTTTACTCCTACCCTTCCCTATCAAGAGCCTGCTACCGCGGCTTCACGTTCATGATTTTTTTATTGATTATTTTCTGTTTCTGGCACCCTAACTACTATGGTCATTAGTAGTGTACTTTGGTCACGTGTAAGTGTAATGTATGTTCCTCTTCCGCTGGAGCGTGATATCCGGCGTCAACCTACGTCGACTTGCCCGGTTTCCCACTTCTGGTACCTCCGCCAGCATGGTACTGCGCCAGCCGGGAAAAGATCTTCACTCGATACTGGTTTCCAAGCATGTCTGTTAGTATTGCGCTTGAAAGTATGCGTATATGGTGAGGGGAAGGATGAGGAAGGAAAGGTCGCACGCAGCCCGTGGCCCATTTGTTAACCCACTACTCCGGCATTATTTTGGTATTGATACGTTAAACCATGGAAAACTACTAATCAGAGCACCTGTAAATAGAATTCTCTCCAAACAACAGCTTAATTTGACACAGCTCTGTAGCAAGGTTGAGTTCAGTTGCTGCCTTCCACCGAGGGGTCTCGAACTTTGGGACCTACGAGTCCCAGACGCTAATGAGGCAAATACTGTTACCCTGAGACATCATAGCCAGATTTACGTTCTACACGGCATGCCCAATACCTGTGGTTGCCACTCGCTGCACTGCAACCGTCTCTTCTAAGACGCGTCCATCGCATTGACATACAAAGTACCAGAGCAATAAGACATATCCCGCTCTTCACGGTTGTCACAAGCCTTGGTGCACAGCCTCAAGATAAACATTTTAGTGGTTTGAGAACACTACTGAGACCTCGAAACACAAGGGGGCTGACGTAGTCGGTCAAGGTTGAGTAAACAAGATTAAGTAAATGAAGTGGATCACTCTTGACAATGCTCCAACACAGTATAACCTCGATGACATCGTGTTTTATTATGGACTACACCTCTCGAGAGTTTGTGCCTGTTTAATGTGGAAATCAGATCGCGGGACTTGTTTTCTAGATGCTCTTGTACCAAATTAATTTCTGAAAATTTATTAAGTACTTTTATGGGAGTACATTTTTTCAAGAATAAGATTGCAGACATTAGTTATAAAGTATTTAAATTATATTATTTAAATATATATTAAGTTAAGATGAGACTCCACACGAAAAAAATATCGAATTTTTGTTTTTATCTTAAAATAATCTCTGGAATTTTCTTAACATTTTGATATATTATTTATTGAAAAAGTGCCATTTTTGTTTATTTATTGTTTTGAATGTGCATCAGCACAGACAGGATGATATTTCAGAAGTTCCATGGTTCAA
The DNA here is from genome assembly GCA_017312745.1 of Gryllus bimaculatus. NCBI lineage: Eukaryota > Metazoa > Arthropoda > Insecta > Orthoptera > Gryllidae > Gryllus > Gryllus bimaculatus. The sequence continues at coordinate 8,301,638 of BOPP01000039.1, read as the reverse complement.
CATAAACATGGTTCTGATGTACTAATTTACTCTCAAATGCTGATACATATTAAGTTATCTTGCTTATCAGTGCAATTTGTTGGGCCTTTTGGATCTTCTATGATTTTAAAGTTAAGTTTTATTTTCTCTATCTTGTGGCAAAGGGTGCGAGAGCCTGGTGTATGAAAAATTTCGAACTAGTTTGACTCAAATGACAAAACCGAAAAGTATATTTAAAGAGATAGTGAACAAAGGGTATAGGTTAAATCGTGAGTAATGTTGGTTAACAATTTGTGTGATATGAAAAATATGTTTAGTATTGACAATTTAAACTGCAGAATTGATCCTGTCAAGTGCCTCCATCTTAGCAGATATCTCAGCTGAGAAAATGACTCAAAAAGTCAGAAAAGGAAAAGAAAGCAGCTTCTATATATCAGCAAAAAAGCAATATTAATTATACATGTATATTATGGAGTGTAGTTTTTTAAGTATAATAATACAACAAATATGATGGGCAATTCCTAGTAAAAACTTTAAGAGCGTTTTTCTAAAAACACAATATTTCGTGATAAATACCCCGTTGTCTCAGAAACTATTGAACATATTTTGATTCTTCTACAGATTACGTTACTAGTTGATATGAAGCTGTGAATCTACTATAGCGAAGTTATCATTGTTTTTTCAATTTTATAAATCCGTCATTAATTTTTTGGGGAAATTGAGGTTTGAGAAAAAATATATTTGTTTCCTGCTAAGCAAATGTTTTCAATGTATATCAGTACAACAAGAATACAGATAATATTCAGTAAAACTTTCAAATCTGTATCTCCAATAGTTTCTGAGATAAAGGGTCGTCAATATAAAGAATTTAACACCGAGAACGTAGGAGGGGGAATATCACCTTAACATAATAACAATGGATGTATTCAAAATTTTAGAGAAAATTGAGAGCAATTCTGCAAATGGGTTGCAAATCTAGGTCATGACTTAAGGCGATTGTATAATATTAAATTATTTTAATTGTTCCTGTTCTTTGTGCTCTATTTAAGATGTCCTTATATTTTCTTCAAATGTGATGCGGCAGCATGTTATAATTGATATTAGAAACACTACTCCGATTTCATCCTATACCAACATTGTATTCTTGTTTCGTCCCAGCATACCAAGTAATAAGAATAAATTGCTCAATTCAATGTAAGAGTCCAAGATGAATTGGTTCAATGTTTCTCACTGGAGTAAAATACGGCCTGGAAGCGCACGGCGCCCCGAGAAAAGGAAAGACGCGATAGCCCGGCAGAATGGCCGAGGGGAGAGAAGCAGAAGCGTGGGGAAGAGGGAAGGGGCGAGGTCAGCGACAGGGGTGGCAAAGCGGAATCACGGGGCCTCTAAACGTTGACGAATCAACCAGCCCAGAATAGAAAAACAACGCGAGTTCTCTGTGCGGAGCGGTTAGATGCGAAAACGAACAGGAAGGTGTGATAGGCCAGCGGCATGCAGGAGGGGAATATAACACAGGGGGATGAGTGGAGGCGCGAGGGTGACGACACGGGTCAGGGAGCGGAGTCACAACGACTCTAAATGTTGATGAACCGAACAACGTAAAATACAAAAACAACGTGAGGCGTCCCCGCGGGGTGGGTAGATTCGAGAACAGTCGAGAATGCGCGATAGGCCAGCAGCATGTAAGAAGGGAGTGGAACAGAAACATGGGGATGGGGGAAGGGACGAGAGCAGCGACATGGGTAGAAAAGCGAAACCACGACGACTCTGTAAGTTTATTAACAGAAGAGCTACGAATACAAAAACAAAGTGAGAGGATGGAAGGAAATGTATATATGTGAGAACTGTGGGCAAGGCGCTTTAGCATGACCGAATATATGGGAGAAGGCAGCATAAACGTGGGGATGAGGGTTTTGGGAGGGTAGCGAGGGGGTAGGAAAACAGGATTTCTAAACGTTAACGAACCAAACAGCTCATAATAGAAAAGGAAAAGGCGAGAAACCGTGTGGGAGCGGTCAGAAGCGAGAACGGCCGGGAGGAGTAACAATAGGTAGCACGGAACCATGTGAGACAGTTGGGAATTAGATGCGGGGCATCGCGTGATGCAACCATTCTAAATGTATCAGAACTGTATGGGTATAGTTGGGAGGCGAACGATATTCAGCGCTCTGAGGCAACGAGAATAATACTCGTATTAAGACAATCGACCGAAATATAAGTGGAATGTCAGGACTTGGTGATAGTGAAACTCTTAGTATATAATACGTCAAGTTCGTTAGAAAATTTTGCAACAATGAAAGGTTTCTAATGAATAATAGACATGCTAATGAAGTCATGCTGATTATTTTTCATACGTCATTTACACTCTCACCCTATCTCCGCTTCTTGTTAAAAATATCCTGAAGAGGAATACCTCTGTATTCGTATACGTGCAGATAGCTGCACAAGATCACTGTACGTATAACTAGCGAGGCAAAGCGAATTGGTGCACAGTGGCGCGAGGAACCAATGAATACTCACTCGCCCATTGAGTGCACATGATTAATTGTAAAAGGTCTTGGAAGGACCAAGGAGGGGAGTGAAGAAAAAAGACATGTTTAGGGGAATAGATAGATAAGTGAAGGAAGATAAAAGGTGGGATAGAGAATTAAAAATGATCTCATTGAAAATGATAAGATGGTAGATTGAAATGTTGATGAGATAGTGAGTGACAAGTAATTTAAAATCGATAGTATTTGATCTATTTAAGGTAGTTATCTAATATATAAAAATTGTTGGTTTGTTCGTATTGTATGTGCTGCTGAGCCGTTAATCCAATTGTGATAAAATTTTGTCAACATATTTCTTACACTTGCACAAAGGTTATAGGCATAGCACGATGGGGATGTACGTATGTCTGTCGCATATAAATGCAAAATGAATGCGTTGTTGTGTATGATACATTTTATGATTAATTCATTATTTATAATAACTCAAGCACACCTAAACAGAAGCTCTACGCAACCCGCCGCACTCTCAGGTATTAAGCGCGTCTTCACTGTATATTCGGCCGCTGCAATTATGCATTATCAGCCGGAATTATTACTTGAACATAATCTCGGATAAGTAAGTCAAATTTTTCCAAAACAGTGTCATAGCGAATACATGCCCAAACTTGAGGGAGAACATTTTAACAATAGGATACTTGACAACCATGTCCGAACCAGGACGTAGAACAAACCCATGATCGCAAGAAAGTCTTTCATCTACTAAAATATTTGTAGGACGTAGAGTAAAACGTGATTAGCAATCACGTGGCTACTAGCGTGTGAATTGTAATACATTACTATAGCGAAGAATTTCCGGGTTTTACATAATTACATAATTATATTTCAGTAATTGAACTTTATTGTGTTGTGATGATTACGATGGATTTTAACGTGGTGTAGTGTATTGAGATCTATTAATTTTTGTCTATTAATTCTGAAAGTATTGAAATGTATTGTATACAAATTATTTTCTGATAAACTGTAAACCATGTAACGGCGAAAACACTTTTATTCCCGAAAGGAATTGGTGGTGGAAATGAAACAACTGCTTCTACTACTATTCTCTCGGTCACTAGTGCGGTAACTGCGCCACGGCTCGCAGCGGCTTCCTTCTCGTGGACGCAGCAGAGGCGGCGAGAGCGAGAGCGAGAGGGCGAGCGAGGGCGGAGCGAGGGCGGCGACGGCGGCGGGGTCGGGGTGACGAAGGGCAGGGCCGCGTGGGCGGCACGCGCTGGGACGCGGAGGCAGGGGGAGGAGAAGGAGAGCGACGTCCGCGCCAGTGATTAGGGACGAAAAATGGCCGTAAGAAATGCAGTTTCAGTGTCGCGTGAGGAGGGCGGGCGGCGAGAGGTGAGTGCGGCGAGGGCCGCGAGAGGGCCGTCAAGAGAAAGGCGAACGGCGGCGCCCACGCCGTGGACTCGGTCCATCGGCCACCCAGTCTTTTGCTCTGCCCACGGCGCCCTTCGCGAGGTTTCCACGAGCGGCTCCCCTAGGAACGTTGCAGCTTCAGAAGGTCTTAAAAACCGCGGACCTACTTTTCTCTTTGCCATGGAGCGATACGTTGCGTTCATACAAAGTAGAATTGCAATGAAAGACCAACTAGGTAGAGTGGAAAAACTATGTTCTTTAGAGAAAAGAACACTGAAGTTGCTCTGATTTAAAAAATTATTTCATATTGCATGTTTTTCTCTCTTTTAATGACTAGTATTTGTAATTGTAAAGAAAGTAATTTTCTCACAAGTAAATTTTATTTAAACATTTGTCTATTTGTGGTTTGCATTTTCAACATAGAGGTTTCTATATATCTCCACTTCTCGAGATTTTTTATATCTTTCAACTTCCAGATTGATATTTTATGTCCCTCTTTTTATTTCTTTTTTTGTAATTTTCTTCCGCTCAACTCCCCTTTTGTACACAGACCGTTCGAGAACACTTCATATAAACAAATCCTCAAATACAGAAGGTGAAACTTTACAGATAGTGTATAATAGCGTTAAAAGTCTACAAAAAAATCTACACCAAAAATATATATTATAATATTTTACACAAATATATATCACAGAAATATTTTTTTAAAATAAATCAACACAAACACAATAAAATCAAGTATATTCCTCCAACAATATGAAGAATTTTTGTGCTAATTTTTGTTCTAAAAATGCAATCTTGAATTATAGACATAATTGTAATATTTTCCTTACTGTCGGACATATTATATTATAGAAATTATGAACTTAATAAGATGATTTAACTTCGATAATCTAAAGAAACGTGTTAATATAAAAGAGGATAAGTGAAAATAAATGATAATTATTTCTGCCATAGGAAAGTATTTCTATGGCATTAAAGGCTTTAATTGCTGCTGTTATTTTTTCGTTTTGTTTACTCTCCTCACCATTTCCTTCGCAGAGTACATTTTATTCCATTTTACTACCCTATGTCTCCGGCTCGGCTTCCTGATGGTAATCACAGGCAATCCAACTCCTCCACACTTGCTCAAATCCATGACTCAACTTTGTAACTCCTCATTCCATTCCGTTCGTATTTCACATTTTACAACTTAGCAAGCGCCTTCTTTTTATTTTATCATGTTACTTCGTAAAAATAAAAAGTATTCTAATCTTGTGCCGGATTTTTCGACAAATTAACTATTATTGTCGGGCCGTGTTTAGGAAAAAGTTAATAAATCTTGTTCCTATAGGTACTAAATTACTTCCTCTAACATGTGTTATCCGAATCCATCTGTTGTGTCTTGTTACGCCCTCTCAAGTGCCTTCCTCGCCTTCGCAAAAATCGTCTTTTGGAGTAAGTCGGCGGATATTCGTCACAGTTGGAATCCAACCACTGTCTGAAGGTGAATTCTAGCCGTTGGTTGCTCTGATCGGTAGTTTTCCGTGATTTATCCGATCAAGACCAAGGTAATGACGAACCAGTACCTTGACAAACGAACCAGGGACCGCGTGCGATGTTCCTTTCGTCATTCTTGTCCTCTTCTCTCCCCTTATTTGAACACTACAGTTACACGCGTATTGGGAGGGCAGTGAGGCTTGCCCCTTCCGGCGTCGCTTCCCTGCTAGTGGGTACACCGCAAGAGGAAAAGCACCGCATGCAGACGTGTAGGTCGGCGCCGGTTGTCGCGTTTCAGCGTAGAGGCAACATCACCACTTCCCGGATTGCAACCAGCACGACGCTTACGCAACAACCAGATTAAGACGTTGTCGTACCAGGAACCCGAAAATACTAACTCGCTTTCGCGCGTCGAGTTCTCTCCGCGGGAGCCGCCACTCATCGAGATCGCTCGAGTCGAGGCGTGTTGAGGCGGCGTAAAGCCCGATCCCTGGCCGGGCGGCAACGTCGTTAAAGGGAAAAATGACCGTCGTAATGCAGTCGCGCTTTGTTCGACGCTCGCGTTCGCGACCCAACGCGGCCGCGCTTCGCTCGGCGGTCGCTCTCAAGCGCGGTGGCGGCCGCAACGCGGTCGATTCCCTCCCTCCCCCCCCCCCCTCCAGCGTTTGGGTGGCGGTGACGAAACCCCGGCGGGAAATAGTCGCCGGCGCCACACTGCAGATCACAAGCGAGCGAAGCGCCGCGGTGCGGCGGCGCGCTCCGAGCGCACAATTTCCGCGGGGCTGATGACCATGTCGGTGGCGGCCAGCGGTAACGTCAACACAGGATGGGTTGAGCGGGCCGACTATGAGATTGTTGGTCGACTGCTCTCATTCATCATTTTCGTGCACACTCTGATCACTAGAGACTGGAGTTTTATGTGATTACATTTTTTTATCTTTCTACTTACCGATTTCAAAATTGTAATCTTGGCGATTTGTCGTCGTACTAACACAATATTCAATTTTTCCGTTATATATTTTTTTTTACATGTAAGTAATATTTTACAATTTTCTCAAACTATTTTTTTTATTCTATTACTTTTTTTGAATTTAATACATATATTTTATGAAACGAAGTACTTTAAAAGAAATTAGCATTTCCCCCTACATTATTACCGCTTGCTGTCTACTCTGCTTCTTGTCTACATTATTACCGCTTGCTGTCTACTCTGCTTCTTGTCTACATTATTACTGCTTGCTGTCTATGCGATGTGAAGGCACGGACGGATATTCCCACACTCCGGCGCGGTGTGAAAAGTATTATTGATGCCGTGTTTCGTGACCTTTGACCTTAATTTTCGAGAAAGTTTAGCGATCGTCGTCGTGTAACATTTCGATGAGAGTGCTGCATGATGCAGTAATTCTTTGCTGGTCGTAAATATCGCCGGTTTGTTCCAATATTTCTATTGCGTCTCGTCTGGCTGCTAAACGTCACTTCTGGATAGCGAGAGATGAAGCTTTTACTGCTGACGCGAAACTAACGTAGTGCAAAATGTGGCTCAACTTGTCTCCAAGTGATTTTTTTTTTAATTTATATTATATTTTTTAATTTATTTAGGAAATATTTTATAAACGAAATTTCGTATTAACTAAATGTGTTTTATGATTAGTGTATTTCACTATCACATATCATATCCGACTTGGCATATTTATTACATATTTATTTACATATTTTCACGTCCTCTACAGATCATTCTTGGCAAATGCTGAGGCAGTACACTGTCCTCGAAACCGCGAAAAATATTAGAAACTCTTTCCTTCCCACTCCCTTTCCATCACAATCATCATCATCATCCCTGATTCATCATCTCCCTTGATGAAGACTTCGTGTCGCGGAGGAGTTCGTTCTATCTTAACACACCCCATCTAGATCGCATAGGCTGGCTGTATTCATTTTCGAGGTATTTTACTTGAAGCGCTGACATTTTCAATTTTTTTTCAAAAATGCCTCCATTTTTTAAAAATATTCTCTCACGGATAAAGGATAAAACACAAACTGTATCATTTTCGTTGAAAAATCTAAATTTTTGAAAGTTGTTAAAACTACAATATTGGAGAGATACGTTTTTCCTTAATGAAATCGGTGATCAGAGGTATATCTTTAAATGAGATATTTCCATTTTTTTAAATATGTGTATTTAACGAGTAATTTTGGGAAAAATATAGGCAATTTCAAAATAAATTAAATCCCAAAATCAGCTCAAGTTTTTTTCCTTAATTTTTTCTCCAATAAACCAAAGTATACTTCTAAAATGTCACAGATAGTTTTCAATGAATAATCTGTTTATTAGAAAATTTTAAAAACTAACATTGTAAAAGGACAATATTTATGATAGAAATTTATCTTTGATAAAATAAGTTTAAAAAAATTAAATGTTAAAAAAATCTCATGGATAAGGTTTTCATAATAATCACGAGTGACGAAAAAACCAGTTTTTTGTACTATTTGCATGAAGAAAAGGCAATTTTTATTGTGTTTTATTCTTTCTTTAATTCGTTTTTCGGATAGACCAATGGACGCTAAAAATATATCACTTTTGTTAAATTCTCTAAATTATCAAAAATTGCAAACGTTTCTAATAATGCAATATGTATGGGATGTTGTACCACCACTAGCTATTTTTGTAAAATTTTGTAAATATTAATACTCTTCTCTGATTACCATAGTTCTATGAGTCGCAAATTTAAATGAAGCCCCGTAAGGTCACATGAGTTCATGAAATATTAAATTTCATTATTGATATTGGTTATAAATATTCGATTATTATATGTAAAAATAATTTATTACCTCAATAAGCAATTCACACTGCATGTCCCACTTTCCGGGAGGAAAAGTAAATGTGGTTTGTAATAAAAATATTTTCATTAGCCGTGTCAACACATTTATTGAAGTCGATGTGAATATGAATTTCATTGAGCGTTTATAACGATGTGGAATATTATAGCATTATTTAGTGTTCCAGTAATGCCTACTTCCTACAATTAATTTCAAACGGTGGACTATATTTATTGTGATTTCTGTTTACGAAGTCCCGCAACGTTTATAATGAAATTTGTTTTATTCGTTCTGACTCTCTCCCGCGAATCCTTTTGGTAATTGCACCTCTGGATTCTGGAATTCAATATAGTTACTTTTAAATATGAGTGAGATTTCTTTCACCTGTTGTGTTTGGTACATTGTCTCTATTTTTTATTTTCTTACGATGGTCGGACATGAGTCTATTTTCATTTCCATTAATTAAGTTTGTGTTGTTTCAAACTTTCATTACTTGTCAAACATCTGCTAGCGTTATAATAAAATGACTGGAAACACACCAAAAATCTGATTAAAAATTTACTAGAAATAAGAGATATATAGTAGTAAAATGGTAATAGTCCCATTCGTTGGTGTGTAATATTCTGTATGTATCCTGTTTATATGTGTGATGTTTCTAGGAATTACACTGTTTAATCTAATATGTTGTATTCAAGATTCGCTGTGTTGTTATTGTGTGATCTTGCCTTGAGGAAAGTGCAAAAATGGGAAATGCAAATGTGCAAAAAGCTTCAACACAACAAATTTTGTTAAGAATATTTTTGAATTAAGTTTGTAATTATAACATTCACGTAATTTAAATTTTGCAATGTCGCATTGATCTTCGTCATTTCAGTTCCAAAAAATATTTCGCAACATCCCATAGACACGTGCGTCATAGAACACAGTCGTCTCATTTGTTGCTGTCTTTTCTCAATAGCCGCGGCCCACACTCTAAACACGAATCTTTTCATTTCTTTGGCAGGCTGCCAGTAAACAGGACGGTACTAAGCCCCCTGGCGGAGTACAACAAAGGCCGAACTGCGGAACGTAAATAAATTTCATAAGCTTCCTTTCTTCGAAACAACTTTCAATTTCCGTGCGCCTCACATTCCTCCTAACGACATCTTACTCAGCTGCGCCAGGTCACGTACAAGCGAAGACATTTTCTTTCGCTTTTTGCTCCCTCTCCCAAACCTCTGGAACACCTCCACCATCTCCCGAGAGGCTGAGGGAACTCAGAGCATTAACTGGTATCACTGCAGTGCCCTGACCGGGAGGTTTTAGGGTTTGAGTCCCGACAGTGGCAGGATTTCTAACACCAGCGACGTAGCTAGGTCGAATTCAGCAGCGATCGGGAGGAGGATTCTCGCGTTCGGCTGCTCTGATCGATAGTTTTTCGTCGTTTCAGAGTTCAACTCCAAGCGAATGCCCGAGATGTACCCTAATTAACAAACCTCGCGCGATCTCTTATTTTCCTTATCAATCAGCATTCCTTTCCTACACCAACACTTACCTGCACTGCACTACCACATGTCGAGAGCCCAGTCGGGAGCTGACGAAGAACTTGTCCCTGTTGGGACGGTGCGCCGTTGGTAAGAGCTGCTAGGGCGGAGAAAACTTCGTACGCCAACGTCATCAACTCAGGACCGCACAATTCAGCAGGAGAAGAACACCGCCACGTCCCGTCATAAAACATACACTATACTTTCGAGACTAATGACCGTAAAAGTTTACGCGCACAGAAACACGAAATAACCAACCAATCAACACATCTTCCCATCTTATTTCTGTTTTCCCGTCTTCTCCAATTCCAAACGTCATCGGTCGCCTTTGTCTCATTCTGAATGTTGCGCTATCGAGGTACAATTAATATCATAAACTTTTTCGCCTCGTACACCTATTACGTAGATATAATACGTGATGACCACTTTATATCCCCGGAAGAGGTGGCTCAGGGCATCAACTGATATCACTGCAGTGCCTCTGACCGGAAGGTCCTAGGTTCGAGTCCTGGCGATGGCAGGATTATCGACAATACCTTGTTAGTTATGTCGACTTCAGTCGCTGTGTGGAGGAGAATTATAGAGACCGGCTGCTCTGATCGGTAGGGTTCCGTGATTTACAAAAAAACAGACGAATGCCGGAGCAGTACCCTCAAAAACGGGCCATGGGCCGCACGCGTTCTTTCCTCCCTCTTCCTTGCGCTATCTTCACCCCTTAAACCCAGTTTCACAAACATGCACTACACTAACATACATGTCGGAAGACCGGTTGAGAGCTTAGAGCTTGTCCCGAATGGGGCTGGGCCCTGTTGGTAGGAGATACCCAGTTGGGGAAAACGCTGCTATCCAACGGTACGTGAGCGCTGGATCTTGCCAACCTGCGGGAGAAAATCGCCACATCCCGGGGGGGAAAACATACTTTACACTTACGGGAGTAATGACCTTAGCAGTTTTCACACCCGGAATCACGCCCCATCAAATTACGCCTACATTTCTAACATAAAGCGGGAAAAATCTGCTTTATATACTTAATTCCTCGCAAACGGACGAGGAAAGTGAAATCCTGAAGATACGATGCAGAAAGGATCTTCTTCTTTTTGTGCCATGCACTGATAAGTGAGTCTCCAAAAGGCCCTAGTGCCTTCTGGTGAGTCTTATCCAGAGCAAGTATACCTAGGATAGTTTGCCATTGCTGCAGAATGGATACATTGTTTATAAAAGTTGAAATTGAATACAGAATACCACACCATTTATCGCACACCCGTTGTAGTCTAGCATTACTCTGACTCCTAAGCGGTAGTTTCATTTCCATGTGTTCACTCGTGAATCTTCCTTGTGCCCCGTTCTAAAAGCATTCCCGCCCCTCGCCCCGCTCCTTTCCCCTCCCCGACATTCCTCTACCTCCCAGCGCTCTGTCACTTACTGACATCACCGGATGTGATGTCATCTGCGATCCCCTCCGCATCCCCACCCCTTCCGCTCCGGCTGCCTTGATTGGATCTGCAATACGGGAGGCGCAATACGATTTAGCCAAGTTATGAATTGTGATTCAATTTGCGGACTTATCTAATATAACGGTCTGGTTTTTGCCCCTCGCTGCTTCTCTCTTAACTCAATCCGTCCCCGGAGGGAGGCCGTTGGGGGCCGAGGGGGGTGGTAGGCACGAAGGGGGGGCAGGGAGCTGCAGCCGCAGGGAGACAACGGGGGGAGCGGGTGCCGCATTTTACTTACGATTGAGTGCATTCAAATATAATTTGGTTCCATTTCGGTCGCGCAGCTCAAGGAGTTTGCGGTGTTTGTGCTTTGCGCAGAGGCTACGACCGACCGTTCCCTCGAGTCAGCGGCTTTCTGCGCCTCCACCCCGCCCCTTCTCTCGCGGTTGCCTCCCCCGTGCGCCGGCACGCCCTCCTACTTCCTTCCCTCTTCGGCCTCTTCCCTTCCTCGGCCAGACCCCGCCCTCCAAATGCAATCACAGAAGAAACGCAGATTCCCTTATCGCGTCGCCCATGACTTTCATGGACTTGTGAAGCCGGGGAAAATCACTTTACGCTCCGGGGTTATCAGTGTCACCGGGACCTCGTCGGAGCTTAATTACGAGGCGGCAGTGCGTGCAGCGACACGAGGGAACAGGTGGCAGGCTTGGGACGTGTGGATGGAAAACAAACGCACGTGCGAATTGGCTGTATAGACTCCTCGAGATTCTCCTCCTGTACGACAATGATTTTCATACTCCTCGCTGAGCAAGGGAGGAGGGAGACACCTTTATGAACGTCCTTTCCTATGCAGGTGTGAAAAATAATGTTTTCCTATTACCTTTCATTGTGAATGATGGTAGAAGAGATCCTGAAAGAGTTTATGGTAATAGATTTAGATATAAAAATGGGATGATAGTTCAAACAAATTCCGTGTTTAGAGGAAATTAAATTAAATTACGAAAGTTTATGAAAATGGCTCAAAAAGTAATAAATCCAAAATAAGAATGTATTTTATAACTGAACTCACTTTGTCTTCACGTCAAACGTAATTTATTCTGTTGAATGGACGAAATTTCAAAAAAACTGTCCGAAATGCACTTGCAACTAGACGCGGCACGGTGCCGCATGATGGCCTAACCCAGCGTAAAATCAGCATTAATATCGGTACGAGAGTGAGGGACTCCAACACGGGTCATTTGTAAATAAATTTAGCGTGAGTGACCTGAGATCCTCCAGAAAATCGGACACTCGCGTTTCTGATATATTATTACTAATTTGAAACAGACTTCTTTTTATTAACAAAACAATAGAAACGAGGAAGAATGTATGTAAAGGCATAGGACAATAGTTTCTAGGTATTCCTTTCCGATCAGATAAAGCTTGTAGAATTTTCATTTCACACCCCACTCTCTTTCTTCCTTCACATAATTTTTTTAATTAATTTTGTGATCGCTCTCAATCTCTCTTGTACCCGTAGGCGGTCCTCTTATTTCATTTTACCAGCGTAGATTTCGTGATTCTTTACTCCAGCGTCTCATCTGGCAGTGCCCGCTAACAATTATTGGAGACTGAGTGACTTATTTTCCTCCTATTCTTTCTCATGTTTTCAATCAGAGCTTCCGATTGAATCGTGACTGCGGAATTAGAATATCTCCTCAAAATGTACTCAGATCTTTGTACAAAATATCGAAATTGCTATCTGAAAAATAAAATTACGAAGGTTTAGTGTTATCAATAATTACCTGAACGCTTTCTTCAACATCAGAAGTGTGAAGCTTTTCACACACATCTCCTTCTAACTAGATGAACTAAATGGTTCGTGATACAACATGCTCGTACAAGCATTTCTAGTCGCCACAATACATTCGATATGCCAGTCAAATCATCTTTAAGACGATGCAGAGGTTACTCGATGAACTTTTTCGCGGAATATTGACTCCCAAGCATTTCCATTGCCTTTATCATACTTCTCGTAGATGGGATTGCTACCTGCATGATGTGAGGCAACGTCGGAATATGTCGCTGAAAAGTTCTAGGATCCTGAGAATTACGGCAGTTTGATAAGTTTTGCGTCGTCCGTTACTCCCTGTATTTTTAATACTCGGTAGTGCTAATTTTCTTTTAGTTGCTACATTGTGTTGAACATAAAATGATATCAGATCCATGAAGTATTGCATAAACCAAAATCACCATAACTGATCAACAGGAGTAACAACGTAAAATGGAGAATAGGCATACGACGTCACACCCCTAATATTCTGGTGCTTTCTATCCCCGCGAATAGTAAATCGAGCCAATACGAAATATAACTCAATCCACCGGGCAACAGACACGTATGTGCATTCTGATTTGCTCAGTAAACTCAATGTGCCACACAGCATGGACGAGTATAAATGCACGTCTTATAACAGTAGCCAGCAATTGTATGTTCCTCCACCAGCTACGATGGCTCAGTGGCAACATCAAAACTATTATCTAGCATCGTTGTCCGGGAGGTCTGAGGGTTCGAATTCCTACTGGTTGGAATTAGTCTACTAGCTGCATTGAATTGGCCCAATGTATGGAGGAGAATTATGGGGACAACATTCTCTGTGCGGTAGATTTTCGTTTTTTCCCCTCAATTCTAAGCGAATGCCGAAATAAATGCCACATGGACTGCTCGCGATCTTTCCTTTTTCGACATTGTCGGCTTCTGTTACCCACACTCACACTACACTGATATGCACTTCACATGTTGGGAGACTAGTCGGCAACTTAGAGCTTGTCTCTCTCTAAGGGGCTTTCGATTGAATCGTGACTGCGAAATTAGAATATCTCCTCAAAATGTACTCAGATATTCGTACAAAATATCGACATTGCTATCTGAAAAATTATATTACGAAGGTTTAGTGTTATCAATAATTACCTGAACGCTTTCTTCAACATCAGAAGAGGGAAGCTTTTCACACAAATTTGCCTACACCTTAGCATATGCACTATACTTACGGTGCTAATGACCATTGTATCTGACGCGCCGAAATACACGCTCCCAGTCCTCTGATTCCGTTATTCTTTCGTCGCTTCAGGTGGAGATAACAGGAGGAGCGCAGTAATGGCGAGCTCCGATTGAATCCCCCGGAGGCCACCGCAAACCGCACAGCGCCGCTCGCCCTTGGCGGGCGAGGGGGCGACGGGCGCGGTGAGGGCTGAACGCCCGGTGGAGCGTACGCCCCGCGCCCCGTTCGCGCGGTTATAACTCGGTTTAGCGGTCGTACGAAGCCCCCGACGCCTCCGCTGCGTTGGCCTCGTGACCGCGAGCGGGTGTCCGGTGCATGAGCGCCCGGAAGGAGCGCGGGACGGGACGGAGAGAAAGAGAGGGCGGTGGGTGAGGTTGAGCGGAACAAGAAGGCGGGGAGAGACAGGACACGGTGTGGTGAGAAGATGAGAAAAGTGTGAGATGGAGGGGAACGAAGAGGGGTGCGGAGAGGGAGAGGAGGAGGAGACGACGAAACGGAAAGGAGAGGAACAGGAGCGGGAGAGAAGACGGTGACGAGAGGGTGCGGATGGGGTGTGGAGACGGTGCGGAGAGGGTGGAGGGAGAATGAGGCGAGGGTGGAGAGAGTGTGCGGAGAGAGAGCGGAGATGGTGCAGAGAGGGTGCGGAGAGGAAGCGGAAAGGGTGCAGAGAGGGTGCGAAGAGGATGGGGACAGGGTGCAGAGAGAATGAGGAGAGGTTGAGGAGAGGAAAGAATTTGTGAAGAGAGAAGTTTAGAGGAGCGGGAGAGGAGAGAGTAGGGGAGAGGAGGGCGAGAGAAAAGAGTAGAGGGCGAGGAGAAGCGAGGTGAGACGAAGAGACGATGCGGATGAAGGTCAGAGGCGAGATGTGAGGAGGCACGACAGAGAGGGGAGGGCAAAGCGGCGTACGATGTACAGAGGAGATGCGAGATAGAGACGTAGGTTAGAGAGCAAGATGGGACGATTGGGGGAAGCGAGAGGATAAAGTGGACAAGGGTGATACCCGATGGAAGAGGGCGGGGCGAGGTGAGTCGGAGAGGGTAGTGGGAGAGCGAGCCGTGCTTCAAGGGCGAAGGCGAGAAAGTGTGATGAGTTGAGACACGGCCAAGTGGTACCGAGCAGGCGCGGTGGGTCGGACGGAATTGCGTAGATGTGGCCGAGAAGCAGAGGATGAAGCCGACCGCAGCGAGGATACACGCGGAGATGACCGGAAGCCACAACACATACGAGGAGGGCCGACTGCGGTGATGGATGTCGGCGAAGGAGATTGCGGTGGTGGCAGCATGGAAGGCAGACGCCTGAAGGGGGAGGTGATGTGACGGCGAATAAGGCGGTTACAACGCGTTCCAGTGGCTCCCTCGAACTCGCTCGAGCTCGCTCACTCTAGTAAGGAAGAACGATAGCGTTTCAGAATTACATACGCAATAATCATTAACCATTCAGACTAATATACTATTTATAACAGATCAATTTACTATTGATAAGCGAACTGAATATGTGAACAAATGGAATGAATAAATAATTGTTATACAGATTTCTTTCCGTAACGGTGGATAAGAAGACACTTTCCGAATGAATTAGCTTTTTTCGAAAGTAATATTTACTAGCTGCACTGAACTTTCTTTTATTTGCTTAATTTGCAGCACTCCTTGTTTAGACATTTCAATTTAGAGTCATCTTTCATTTTTCATTTTCCATTTGAAATCATGACTCATCTTGCAGAGTCACAGGTACTGAGCATAGTTCCTCGGTTTTCTCGGCCGAACGGTTATTTCCGCTCGTAATAGCGAGGCCAGTGAAAACCTGTTACTATTCCTCTGCCTGCTAGCGGATTTTGTTGATTGGTTTCTGGCCACGTTGACTGCTTTGATCGTTAGTCCCGATTGTGTAGTAAATAGTTTATCTCGAGTGGTGGCGGTATTCCACCCCCGCTGGATGATGAGATCCGGCGCCGATCTACACGATGCCTTGCGGTGAATTTCCCTTTCCAGGTACGTCCCCTAGCGGGGCACCGCCTCACCTGCAACAAACTCTACGTAGTCGACGTGTCCCCGTCATGTTTGGTAGTGTAGTGCGTTAAGTATGTGTGACATGGAAGAGGACACAACAAGGAGGAAGGATAGATCACGCGCGGTTCGTGTTAGGATACAGCTCCTCATTCGCCTGATGTTGATCTATGAAACCATCAGAGCAGCGGGATGCTAGAATTGTCCTCCAGACTGCAACTGAATTGGACCCAGCTGTTTTGCTAGTGCCGAAATTCCGCCCCCCACCGAGACTTGAACCCTAGGACCTCGCAGTGAGAGTCACTGCAGAAACACCAGCAATGCCGGCTCTGAGCTAAAAGCGGCCAGCGCGGATTTTGCGTTGCGCCCGAGCGAAATCGTCTCGGGCGGGCCTCTAGTGGGAACAGCCACTGCGGAGTCGACGGCGGGTGAGACTGCCGTGGAAGCCGAGAGGGGGCGGCGGCGGAGTCTGCACGCCCCGGGCAATCTTGCAGATTGGTTTTCCGACGACCGCCGCAAGCTAACTTTCGATAGACAGCTCTAGAAGCCATCGCTGGCGCGCGCGGATGACCGGTGGCCAACTCGGTTACTCTGCCAGCCGCCTGCCGGCGCCCTGCACTCGCGTGGCACCGTGCGTGCAGGGCTGCGTGCGGCCTTAGAACGTGTTGAGAGGCGCGACGAGGAGGCGAAGGGTTTGATGAGATTGTGAGGACGCGAAATTGCATTGAGGGTGCGGCATTTAGTTCGGGGAGATAAGCCCTGAAATGTAAATATATTGCCTATGCTATTTTCTACTCCCATTATATAAATCTCTTATTAGATGGGTGCTACTGTAATAATGTAATAATATTAATAACCTGTAATAATATTTAATGTGATTCAGCTTTATTATTCTACAGGTTTTGAATCAGTAATCGGTTTATGAAATGTTTTCTTCGGGTTTGTATATTAGAATTTCAGTGCCGAGACGACACGCGCGAGGGTGAAGGTATACCGTACATGTCTTCCATGATTACAAATTCCATATGCAAAAATGCAACTAGGTTCATCAACCATTATATTCATTAGTCGTAGAAAAAGGTAAGTATAAAAATCGATATAATTGCTATTATTTCACTCGGATGATGATTGCGGAACTCGCTCGTGTCGTAATATACATCACACTTTGCTGTTATACCCAACAATACATCATCGTTTCGTTGATACTAATTTCACATGATGTAGTTTTGTGAATTTTACATTACATGTGAATAATACATTTTCGTTTTCTGGATTAAAATGAGAATAAAATCCATCGTACAAAACTGGCATTTGAATGTGTTTGGACCAACATCAAAAATACTGACTCATCTAATTAAAATAATGATAAATATACAGAGTTAAAACCTTTCGAAATAATGATATCTGAAATATGGTATCTTGAAATGTAAATGGAAGTTTTTCATCTTATATGAGTATCTCAGCTTGTCTCTTTGCTCTTATTAAATTTAAACCGATATCTGTATATCTCATTTCTGAATGAACGAAGCGCTTCTAGAAAGGAAGTTTCCCTAAGTCGTCAACAAAAAGAAAACACAATTTCATGGAAAATTCTTTATTGTAACAATTACAGTACCTGTTTCCCTTTTTTCATATTATCCCACCAGAAGTGAGACATTTGTAAAACCGTAGGACCAACAGTCGCATCCCTGACTCGTGGAAGTCCGTCATCTCCGATAGGTATTCGAGTTTGGAAGTCACCTACAACTCCGCTTCACTGTGATACATGTGATACGTTGGGACTGAAAATTTATTGAAGAGTAAGAAAATACGAAAATCGATGTATAATTTCTTTTATATTGTATTTGTAGAAAGACTCCGAAATCATTCTAAACGTTTACAATGTTCACAAAATCAGGGTTTTCAACGAACTTGAGGCCTGCACCATTCTCTTAAACGTTCTTTACACTATTTAACAACAAAATTGAATTAAAACAATGAAACCATTTTTTTTGAAAATTTTGATAATGTCCCAGAAGCTTCATGTAAAGTAGTCCCCAAATTTAACATGCCGGTTCCAAATTCAAGCGGCCACGACATCATCCAGATCGTTTGTAGAATATCAATTTTAGAAAAAAATTTGGCTGAATGTTTTAGCCACTAGCGTTGTTCACATTAAGACAGACAGACGTTTTACTGTCATTTGAATTTTCGGTGTCAAGGACCCACAAATTATGTATTCTAGCTACACCACATGATAAAGGATTGTTTATAATTACTGGATTTATCCACTTTTTCTCGACCAGTTCCCTTCATAACATTATCTCTAGTCCGCAGCGAAAAAGTAAAAATTGTGTAATATATCCTTTGTCTGCTACCTTAAAATGTTTCAATAAAATTATATTTTCTGTTTGTTGATGACCTAACGAAACTTCGCGCCTGGTAACACTTTCTAACTATATTTTGCGAATAAATAGGAATATTGTTAGGCGTGTCGTTTGGCGTATGTATTTAGAAGTATAATGTTTCCTGAACATTTTCCCCCTAGATATGGAGATAATGTCAGTCCTCTTCTGTTTATATAGAAATGGCATGCTACATATTCCTTTGAATTTATCAAGATAGGTTTCACTTCACTTCTTGGGCAATCGGAAAATCCATATGTCACTCTCGGGATTTGAAATTCTTTCTTATGAATATGATGTATCTCTAACCTTCTTGTATACTTCCAACTCAATATGTTTATTTTTAATTTTTAATACCATCATAAATTTAAGAAAGTCTAAGCAGCTTGTGTCTATGCGCGAGGTATCAATGGTTTGTTTTAGATCACTTGGGAGGGTAATATACAAAAACAACGTATACGAAAGACGAGGAGCGAATTTGTAATTTATTATCATACGTTTTGTTACTTCTTTTCAGAAAACAGTTAATTAAGTCGAATTCAGACGTTGACTTCCAATCGACACCTTTTAATCGTTATTGGCTCCCTTCAAAATTTCATCGACCCCCAAGGGGGTCTGTACAGACCAGTTGGGAATTTCTGATCTCCTTAATGCCTGTAGAACAAGAAGAAGAAGAAGATGATGATGATGATGATGATGATGTTGATAATGATGAAGACGAAGAAAAAAATTAGACGACTACTACACATCTCTAGGTTACCTGTTCTAAGCTTCTTCAGCCTGTGCCCATTGTCTCCCCCACCGCACTCCAAGCGGTTGCTCCTCCTCGCGTTCTTCTCGACAGAGAAGCATCCAATGCCTTTGAGTTGAGGCGCAAGACAATAAATAGCCGCGGGAGGCCGTCGGCGAGGGCCAAACGCCGCCTCGCTCCCTGGCTCTCAACAGCAAGCTTAATGGATCGTTGCAATGCAATACAAGTAGTAAATTGTGAATGGGGCTTTACGACGACAACGCGCGTCCGCGCGAATCCAAGCCAGCGCTGCTCAATGACGCGCCGCCGCGATGCCGAGATAGGAGCGCTCCCGAATTCTGTCACGAGCGCGTTTCGCGCCGCATAAAGGAACAGCGCGGCGATGGCAGCCGCCGACGTGTGAATGAGACTCGTAAGGTCGTCTGAATAGCGAGGGAAGCAACAGTTCGCGCTCGTTACGTCCGGTCAGGATAGCGAGGAGACACTCAGAAACAGGCCCCCATGATGCCCTGGGTTATAAATGCTTCATGGTCTTTGAAATATTCATGCTGTTTGCATTGCGATTTATTATTCTGTTTCTGTGTTCTGATTTCTCTGAAGTGTATTCATACCAACGATTGGTAGATTCTTAACTAGAACGAAAAAGTTGATAATATACTCGTAATATTATATATTTCTCTCTTCTAAATAGTGATACGTAAGATATTTGAGTGTTAATATCTGATTCTTAAGTCCAATTTTTCAATTTATTTTTTTCACTTATAGTAATCATGAAATATTGAAGAACAATTTCCAAAAAATGTTGCAACCTAAACCGCTTATTTCAGAGATCAGAATGTGATTATGTTTAAAGCATTCATTTCGTCATTGTCACTATGTCGGTTGAAGGCCAGCACTGCGTGTCGGAATAACCACTTGAAGACCGGAGTAATCCCAAATCATGCAGTGGCTAATGGCTATTTTTGACAGTTGGTTCCAAAATAATCAACCTGAATTCTTAAGTGGTTTTACTCCTATATGTTAATTCACCACTCAATTTGGGGATGGATTATGTGAATATTTTAGATCATTTCTCCGCGATTCCTTTGGAATTCAGAAGGACAAAAATTTACTCAGCACTGTAATTAACCACCCCAACCCTAAATTCTGATAATCTAATTTGACGTAACGGTATATTGTGTATTAAAGTTATATACGAGAGCTTTGCCTCTACGATTTAAAATTAATAAAAACATTTTTCTCCTTCTCAATTGTCTGATAAAGACGTGGTTGTTGGGCATCCATTGTTAGATAACACTGACACGCACGCTGTGTGTCATCTTCTTAATAACTTAGATTGCGTAATTGTAACTTATACAAATAAGGTACTTCTGCGGTAATTTCTACAGATATTTGTACAAAAACTTCAAAGACAAAGTAGTATTTTGAAAACTCTCTAAAACATGCTATTAATTTAGAATCCCTTAATTATTAATTTTTGTATTAATGAGTTTTCCAACAGTGCGTAAGTTTTTGAAGGAAGAAAATATACGAAGAGATCGAAATAAAGTGTAGAAGTACGCAATAATTTTACGATGTGTTCGATTTTGTATGCATATTGCGAGAGAGGCTCAAACAGTCGCAAGAGCAATGGCGAAGGAGGGGAAGCTGACAGCTCCGCACGTGACTCCCAACACTGGGCACCTGCAGCCACGAAATTGGATGTGCGGGGGCGGCACGGCGCGGAGCGGCTGGCTGGCCGACAATCGCCACGCGACACAATGGCCCGCCGCTCCCGGCCCTCCCCTCCCGCGCCCCCTTCCCCAGCACCTCCCCCACGACCGCGCGCGGAGCCTGGCGCCGCCGCCCCGCCCGCACACGCGCCGCCCCGCCGCGCAATATCCCTAATGGGCGCTGCGAGGCCCCGCGGACTCCCGGGTGCGGGAGGGGGCGTCGTGGTGCCAGGGCGGCGAGGCGGCGAGACGGCGAGGGTGGTGGCGGTGGTAAGGAATTGGGAGTGAAGGGAACGGTGTGGGCGACAGGAGCGTTGGGAAGGCGAGGCGTTGCAGGTAGTAGTGAGTCGCGAGGGGGTGTGGCGGTGGCGGTGGTGAGAGTTGGGGTGGGGATGGTGCAGTATGGAGGTGTGGTGGGAGCGGTGTGGGCTGCGAGGAACGCGGTACCGCGCGGGCGGCGGGGCGGTGGGGGCAGCGACAGACACGAGGCCCCAAGTGGCTGATTGCGCAGTGGAACTTTCTTGGCTACATGCAAATGACTGAGTTCCTCCGCACCTCAACCACTTCCTCCAGCCGACTTTCTGGCCGTGGCTCTGGAGGTTCCTCCGACGGTTGCTTCGGGTGTGTCTTCTGCCAACCTTGTTCATTTTCTGCCCTTTTCTCCGTCTATCCTTGTGTCCGCGCCCCCTCCATCCGTATCTCTTGCCTTCAGTTTAACTGTTTCTCCAATTGTCTCTCCACCCGCCCTGCCAACCGTTTTCCTCCAGCCGTCCCTCTAACCGCACTCCCGGCTAACTAATATCAACAATGTTCGCGCTTCGTTTTAATGCAGAAAATTTATTAGTGGTTAGATATTTCCTTATTTTGCAGCGTATGTTAATGAGTGTAATACTTCAATTAGTACAATCTGAAGGGTTCTCCCCTTGCTGTTGTCTTTGTATTGCATATTATATAATAAATTATAGATACGATTTTCTGAATTTTAGAAATGCATTTAATTTGAATACATTCCAAAATAAACCAGTGTCAAAAATACTATTTCCATTTTCCTTTTCAATGCTCTGTATCGCTGTTCACTTAAAAGATGCACAGTAACTGACTATGCGAAGAAAAAATGCAATAGGTTACGTATGTCATTGGAGCTAGGACGATGAAAGACAAAGATAACTGATGGTACTACACCAGAATATATGTTCTTGCATTATTTGTATCTTTTACAATTTTTCAAAATTTATTCACTGTGATGAATGATCACTAAAGTAAAAATGTATAGTACATAAATCAGCTAAAACAAAGAATACGAGTATTTGACTGACACTAGTCCTGTAAAGGGTGGAAGAAGGACAAAACAACATGTGTAACAGTACTGATGAGTTCTGTCTGTGAAGAGGTTTAAGGAAGATGATTGTCAATCATGTTTCACCTAACTGTTCCTAAATTTCCGCTCAACGTGGAAAAAAAACTTTCCGAGACACCCGACTGTAACCTCTGAGAAGGCAGGCGCTACGGACAGAGCAGCTCCGGAGAAAGCGGAACCCTGCGCCTGGCGGTCCGGTGAGGAGGCTGGGGCTGGGGGATGGAGGGGGTGAGGTGGCCGGCTGCTGAGAGGCCGGTGCGACGGGCGTCTGCGTCTGGAGATAAAGCGGCCGCGGCGTGACCGGCAGAGGGCGGCCCAGTGCCGGGGATCGGCGCGGGCGAGGGGGCGCGGAGCGAAAGAATCCGAGGGGAGCGAGCATTAGGGCTCGCAACGCGGGGGCGGGGCGCACAGTGGCACGAAATCGCCCCAAAACGCGCGTAGCGTATTGTTCTCTGACTTTTGAATCACGAATGTGTGTTATCTTATATATACAGATGTCGCGGAATAAATGTTACAAACTTCTACGACTTGAGAAGGAGTCAAAGATTTTTACATTTTCCAATGAACACATGCGAAATTTCATATAACGAAGTTACACATACGATATTTTTCCCTGATTGGTAGGTAACTCATCGTGCATTGGTCTTTAAAGGTACACAGTCCGACGGAAAGGAATATCGGGTTCGTGCCAGGCACCAGTTCACTGACAGTTACTTAACAATCCGGGTCAAATGTCGCATATGAAACATCATTATGTGAGATTTCTCATCATATGTTCATTTGCAAACCGTGTTCATCTTTATCCCCTCTGTATTTCCCATAAGTTTGTAACATTTATTCTGAAACATCTGTAACAATGTAATAACCTGCTTGTGCCCGTTTGTCTCTGCATTTTCCTTTAATAACAGTTAATCCTCTTCAGTTCCAACATTCGGTGCAAGTGAGGTGTTGTTCTACATGTCTCGATCGTGATTTTTTTTTATATTACATTGTTAAGTATTTTATTCACAATACGTGCCCGTCAATTTTAGAATAAGACAAAAGTCGTTGACATGTGAATAAGAAAGAGTTATAATAGCATTTTGTTTATGATGATTCCAATACATCCCCAAATAATGAAGGTGAAGCTTGGGTGGGATATAATTAGGTAAACGAAATATGTTCCACTTTTCAATATTTTTTTGTGTTTACTTTCAATCTTAAAAAAGTTTGTTCAATCTTAAAAAAGGTTTGTTCCATTTCCGTGCGTAAACGCGGACTTAGTCTGAAAATACACGCGCGCAAATACGCGTGTGTACACACACATACACGACATCCATAAGCTCTTAATTAAGTAGCAAAAATGGCGATCGAGCTTTCAACACCAACAACACAGCGACTGCGCTCGTGCTTTAAGCCACAGCGTCGACTCCTTTGAGTTTTATTTTCTGTTTATTTCCCTTTTTTATTTCCATGTTCGAGATATTCACTCCTTTCGTGCGGTCTGGACTCGGCTCGGGTGTGAGCAACGCGAGTGGCTTAACTGCTGTTTAGAGAGCTCCGAGTGACGGCGCGGTGGCAGCGGCAGAAACGACGTGGGTACAGTCAGGGGCGGCAGAGGGAATGACGATGGCAACCATTGCTCCACGCAGAGAGGGTCGTTGTGTTGGTGGCGAGTTGGCGAGTCCGGAGACTGCGCAACCAACAAAGTGCACACCCGAAGCAACACACCACCAGTCGTTGATTTAGTTTCGTTTTACTAGGTTTTTAAATTCTGTTACTAGCACAGCAACGTTCCTAACCTTTCAGAAATCGATTGATTGATTACTAGTGATTCTGGGCGAGTCAACTCCTAAGGTCATTAGTCCCGTAAGTCTAGTGCCTTTTTTTGCTCGGGAGGTGGCGGTGATTTTTTTCCGCTGTATGGCGAGATCGGACGTTGAACTACGGTCGGCTAGTGGAAGGTTTCCCAACCAGGTGTTTCCCACCATTGTGGCACCGCCCAAGCAGGGACATGCTCGAAGCTCCTGACCGATCTCCCGGTATGTGTGGTAGTGTAGTGCATGTAAGTATGTGTGTAAGGGATGAAGGTAGGCCAAGGAAGAGGGAGGAATGTTCGCGTGCGGTCCGTGGCCCCCGTTTGTGAGGGTACTACTCCGGCAGTCGCCTGGTATTAATCGGTGAAACCACGGAAAACTACCGATCAGAGCAGCCGGCCGCTAGAATTCTCCCGACAGTGACAGAACGCGACTTAGCTATCTATCTAGTGTCGACAATGCTTCTCTCCGTCAGAACTCAAACCTAGGATCTCCGGCTCTGAGGCACTGCAATGATATCAGTTGATGCCCTCAGCCCCCTCCCCTGGTTTTTGGCGTCGAACGTGGAGTAATTTCCAGTTGAACATTGCGACGTCGTGGTTATTATCGTACGTCGTAGTCATTATCCTTATCGGGCAGAAACTCAGAGCCGTGAGTATCCAGGGTTACCAGGCGACCACAAATCCAGGGAGCCGCAGTGTCTCGGGCTGCTTAACTTCCGTGGGTTCACAGATCTTTGTTGAGAAGTTCGGCTACCGTCGCAGGAATGTTCGCAAGGACTTACCTACGGTGTAATGGTCAGATTGTTCACATTCGTCCTCTAGGACAGAGTTTTGCTTTTGTCCGATTATAATGGATCTTGTGGTGGAACAAACGGGTATTCGGCGTCTCCTCGGTATTCTCTCTTTATTCTGACATTCATTACACCACCTTCTCGTTTTGAGGATCCCTACTTACCTCATCACAGTTTTATCATCATTAGAGATTGCAATACAAAAGCCTTACTGTGGACACCTGACGAAGATTATGAAGCGATCTGTTTTCGGAATTGCGGTCGTTATGCTGTCGCCCACAAAATCCATCACATACGATACGTAAGTTAACGTTCCTTATTATATGTACATCTATTTGATTCATTTTGAAGAACACCTCATAAACGCTTCACCGATGGATACGTATCCAGACGTCCAACAAAATAACCCTTGCCCGAATTTCTCGTAGACGCAGAGTTGCAGGTAATATTTTTGATCCACGTTGAATTGCACTTTTGCTGTACTATGACTAAAGCAGGTTAGGTTTACTGCCGAGCCCCCGCTGCATGCCCGATTCTTATAGGAATAGGCAAGAGCTAAAGACGCAGATCCAGATCCTTGGTTTTTCGTTCCCCGTAATTCACTCAATTTAAAAATTGACATTTCATCGTTTTGCAACGTAAGAAAATTACTCGTTCCGTACCGTGAAACGCAGAAAACAGCAAAATATGCGGAATACGCAAAATAAGATTTGATATTAACATAGGATCTCAACCAGTTTTAGAGAATTTTCATTCCGAAAACGTTCTCATGAAAACATTATGTCCACACGTTATTTAGTCAACGTGTTTATGATAAAGAATATTTCCCAATAGTTCTTTCTAGGATTAAAAAGGTGACTTCGCTCCGTAGAAGAGAGAACTACAAACCCCGCAGCAAAGGTTATCAACCTCTTCATATCAGAATAGCTTTGTGACGGTGGAATCAACAGAACACGTATATGGCAAATTAATGTACGGTTGTAATGAAAGATTCCAATCAAAGGAACGCGAGAACCCTGCGGAATGCAATTACCAAAGCCTTTGATCCCTCCCGATCACATGCAGTGATTCGCGTTCGCACCTGGGTACTTCGATGTGGGAGAAGGTTTCAAACAACTACGTCACAAGTTGCCCTGGCAACTAGGAGGGAGGTGTAGGCAGGCGCTGGTGTGTCGCGAAGGGCACGTGAATGCCAGAGATATGAGTTTTAGTTACCAGACGCAGGACAGTTTACATTCGTCATAAGTTGTCTTGGCAACTAGGTTTATATAGCTTTCCCGAGTAAATGTGTGTTTCGTAAGATGCGCCAGCGGAGGGGTCCCCCTTTTTTCTCCAACTCTGCTGAGTTGAATAATATTCTTTCCAGGACACTCAGAAACGTGTTTTCTGATAGGAATATTCGCGTTTCAATATTCACGCTCCGAATAGCGTCTTTAATAACATGGATGTAGATACTTGTTGCATTCTGTTTCGCAACATACAATTCAAAGAATCTCTCTCGCGAATCAATACAATGCAAGAACTAGAACAACTCTGTTCTCAAGTCTTAAAGACAGTCTTTGAACTTATATTTCGTGACAGTACAGAAAAATTTATATACTTTAGCGCCGTTAGTGCTATTTACCATATGGCACTGTTTATATACCATTAAATCAATTTACGTAACTCGTACTTTAAGCCACAGCGGCACGAAGCAGGGAAATGAGGTCGAGGTGAAATGGACAGAGAATAAATTATTTTGATTTATTTAGTCAAAGAACAATAACAACTCTATGTGACGTATGGGGGAAACGAAGTGGGACCGGATAGGTGGCTCAGTGCATCAACTGATGTCACTGCAGTGCCTCTAATCGGAAGGCCCTTGTTTCAAGTCCCGACAGTGGTAATATTTGCGACACTAGCTTGCCAGTTAGATCGAATTCAAAGCGCAGGACGCAGTGTCTGTCTGAAGAATTCTATAGGCCGGATACTCTGATCGGTAGTTTTCCGTGTTTTCTCCTATTAACATCAGGCCAATGCCGGAGCAGTACCCTAACAAACGGGCCATGGACCGCGCGCGATGTTTCCTTCCCCTTCTTTCCTTACATTTACACACACTTACACTAACATTCACTACACCGCAGACCGGTCGGGAGTTTAGAGCTTGGCCCTTCTAGAGCGATGCCCTGCTGGTGGGAGATAACTGTTTGGGGAAAACCCCGCTAGCCGACGGTAGGATTTCGCCATCCAGTGGGGGAAGATCCTCGCCAGCTTCCGATGACAAAATCCAACACCACTTACGATCAGTGTCTAAGTTGTTGACGAGCCGGGAATCACTATCAACCATCCACCCAACGAGCGGTCCGGCAGCGTAGCGGGCGATTGGGTGCAGGGGCGGGGCGGGGCGGGGCCGGCCGCGAAGCGTGCGTCGCGGTAGGAAACCCGCCCGCCCTTCACGACGCTGAGCGCAGAGCGCAGGCTCCCCGCGCGTATCTCGTCCGACGTCCCTTCGGCACGCCCGCGGCCGAGGGCGCGTGGGTCGGGAGGAGCGTAGCCCTTGTTGACGAGCGCGCGAGGATTCCGTCGTTTCTTCCCGCCCAACCGCGCGCCCTCCAACGTGCCCGATGCCCGGTGCCTGGGATTCGGAATAGAGTTCTCGCTACTTTATGGGGCGTGTTGCTGGTCGGGCCGCTCTGTATCACAGCTCGTTGGAACCGAAACGCCGCAAAAGTGGTATCACCCGCGTTCCACCTCCCTCAGTGTGTTCTCAGCAATATGTTACGGTTTCTAGTTCCAAGGTATTATTTTTTTTCTTTACTTTTATTGGTAGATTTACTTCCACCCAAGCCTTCTCAAGCCTGTATAGCATGTGCTACTTATATAGACCCCTATCTCTGATTTAATCCGTCTCTCCTGTGCTAGGAAAGATTTGTTTTATATTTTATTTATTACCTCCTGTTCGACATTGCTGCCTTTTAGGGGTGTTAACATTTTACAAAATAATGCTTTGACATTCGTTCTCACGCTAATTGTCCTAAATATTATAGGCTGTGTTCAATGTATAATTTTGAAAATTGATTTGATGTGAATTTATTTTTATAATTCATTGAATAAAATATTTATATGTTATTACTTTATATTAATAGATGTTGGAAATTAATGACGTTGAGTATTTATGGAGGTCTGAGTTTATCATTGGGAAATCGTGAGCGTATTCTATTTGGTTTTGAGTAGTTTTGCCGAGTTTGAAGTTGGGCGTGGAGGGATGATTTTAGGATGTGTTCTTGTATTGACTCAATTCGTAATTCTCTGAGAGGTTGTGTGTTACTAATAAACCAGGGAGCCTTAGTTATTTTTCTTAAACATTTATTTTGAATGATTTGTAGTTTTTCGATGTGAGTTTTTGCTGCATTACAACAAATTGGGCTACCATACGAGATTGTTGGTATAATATCGATTTATAAATTGTAGTTCCACATTCAATACTTAAAGCTGATTTAGAGTTTAGAAGAGGATAAAGTTTAGCAATTTTTGCGTACGTTTTGTTTGCAACTGTCAAAGATAAGCTCTGCTTGTTTATTTCGTGGACGTTCTTTCATTCTTCATTATACTTCAAAGAGTGTTACTTGCGTTTATAGTACCAGGTTTTCTGGAAAAAACTCTATGTAAATTGGAAATATGCAATCAGGTATTTTATTTTATTTAATAAATCTTCGTTATTCCGTTTTCCCGAACGAGATTAATTCTTCTCAGAATGGACATTTCAAAAGTGAAAAATAATTAGAGTTACAATTATAGGTATTAGCTTAATTACTATTTTATTCAACCTTAATCATAATCATAATGAATATTTATGAACTGACATGTAGACATTACGCTGATCTAAAAACCTCATATCTTTCAATTTGATTTCATTTGTTTGTTAAAAACAGTAAAAACTGTATATGACATACAGGAACGAAGTATAATCTACGCGAGCGTCACAATCACTACCACAACTTTTTACTGAACAAAGTTAAACGAACGAACAAACAAATCAACAGAATTACCGAAAGATGTTAGAAATATTTAAAAAACTAGAAATTTTTGTTATTCAAAAATACTCAAGTAATACTTATTTCCATTGGTAAACAAACTGACAATTTATTTTTATTTATTGCTAACTAAAGAGAAATTCACACCTCCCAGCTGAACTCTTACCTCAACCAGCCCACGAAACGTGCCCATAATGAAGCTACAATTATGTTCAGAAGCAAAACAATAGCTCACCGCAGAATTTCACTAATGGATCAGGGAAACTGAACGAAACCGATCTAGATGAGAGTCATTGATGGAGAAGTGGGAAACATTACTTGTTATAAGCATATTTAGTGTTCTAAAATTATACGGCAGAAAAGTTGCCTGATGCATTATATATCAAAATATCAGTATTATTTTCCTTTGTGTGTCTCACTATAGTCTCTAATTGTAAAGAGAGAGTGAAGCATAAACTTTTTTATTTGAAACTTAAAAATTGTGTATGTATTTTAATTGTTTAATGTCGTTTAGCAGTGCGTTGTTAAGTTCCGTGCATGCAGTTTCGTGTAGTTCTTCAGGATCTGCTAGTAGGAGTACATAATAAAATAAAACTACAATAAAGTACAACTCAGTGACAGTAAAATAGACAAAAATATCAATATATATTATGTATTCGTCCTTCATATCACACACGAAAGCACTATATCTCACGAAGAGGCCCAGCACTGCATATCGTTGCAATTCACTGTCCTACGTTTCAACTACCTTCGACGCCATTCGCAACACTTCTCTGAACTCTAAGACACAAGTTGCTTAGGTTTTAACTTACTTTAAGATTCTAAATTACTTATGTACTTTATTGGTACTAACTAATTCTAACATATTTCTAAGAACATTGTGAAGAATTTTGCAAATTGCAAGCACTTACATTGTGGTTTTGCACATTGTTCCAATCTCTACCAGTTATTTTGACAAATGACAATTTTCGCACATCTCTGCTCTGCTTTTTTGTCCGAGTATTTTATTATTGTTCCCTCTCATGCACTGCTTGGATTCTCGTGCCGATTCTGAATTCCTTGCCAAACCGGTTGGCCTACTTACGATTTATATAAAGCGCCAAGCCTCGCTTTTATTCTTCTTGGTTCGAGTGGTCCTCGTGATAGTTTTAATATGATTTTCCCATTTGTAAACTTATCAGATCTCTGGTGAATATGTTTCTGGATTGGCTTGGTGAGTAAGTGTATATGGATCCTAACAAGTTACTTCGTATTACATAATAGGGCAGACAAGAGATGTATATGCCAATTCTTTCACATTTGCCGTAAATTTATATA
Source organism: Gryllus bimaculatus (assembly GCA_017312745.1). NCBI lineage: Eukaryota > Metazoa > Arthropoda > Insecta > Orthoptera > Gryllidae > Gryllus > Gryllus bimaculatus. The sequence continues at coordinate 8,271,347 of BOPP01000039.1, read as the reverse complement.
ATGCTCGCATTACAAAATGCTGTGACTCCGACGTCTTTCTCCTTACATAATTTGATTTACCCACCCCCACTTACTCTCTAACTCAATACCAAGGTACTTTCACGACGATACTCGCGGAATGAAGTCCCAAAAAGTACTTAGTTACAGTGTGATTACAGCCCTGATGGAATGTAACTGCTTAATTTTGTGATCCCTTTATTTCCATACCATTTATTCCAGCACAATATCGCAAGAGTTTTAAGTCTTCTTAGAAACTATTTTAATCGTTCTTTGATTTCATCACTCGATATAACGCGCAATCGTCTGTAAATAATCGTACTTTTGAACGTAAATTATTTGGGAGATAATTTACAAAAGCTATGAAAAAGAGAGGAACAGTTATATTGAAGTATTGTAGAGCCCGTGAAGTAAGATGTGCGATATTTGAAGACTGTTGTCCTAGTCGAACTATCTATTTCCTTTCGCGAAGGAACTCCAATATACACTCCAATATCGACATGGGAATGCATTGAATGATAAATCGCGTAATGCAAAAATTATAAACGTTTAGCGCTGAACAGTACAGACGAGACTATATGAAGAAATTATTTCTTTATAGAAACCGTGTTATCTTCAAATGGAAGGGTCAAGTCTCACGTGACAGCAAACCCCTAGAGATTTGGTGTGTTTCGACGCCGACGCCGATGTCGTCTGGTGGAGTGGCGCTTGAGCGAAACTCGCCCCGGCCGCCTCGCGCATCAACGTCTCACGGCCAAGTCCCGAGGAACCGCAACTTTCTTTCTCTGCGCGGTCACTGAATGGAACCGCGCTCTGATGGTATCTCCATTGTTGACCCGGCTCCATTGTTCGCGCCGTCGGAAATGAGACATTGCGGGGAGAATGGACGGCGGCGCCCGGGCCGGCCCGCCCCGCCCCGCGGGGAGCGGCCGACGCGACCCACCTCCTCGGCTATCTTAGGCGCCGCGGCGCCGCTTCCATCATATGAATGAGCTCCGGGATCAAATAGGATGAAAAACAAGCCCGAGCCCGGCGTGCTGATCGGCGGGGGGAGTTATCCCGCAAGGCCGCTTTGTCGCCGCGAGCAGCGCTCGCGAGGCCGCTGAGGCGAGGGGTTTTCTTTTGCCAACGCGCTCGGGAAGCAGGGCCTGCCAACTGTTGGATGGGTCAGCGATAGCTCAACGGCCAGTCTGTTGCCTCTGCAGTATCGTTGAACAAAGTTCTAGGGTTCGAGTGCCGCGTGTGTGGGATTTTTAACTTTAGCTGCATAGATGGGTCGAATTGAACTGCTGGCTGGAGGAGTCTGGCGGCCGGCTGCTCTTACAGATAGTTTTATGTGCCATCTATACTAGGCTTACGAAGAAGCAGAACCCTAACAAACTAGGCTGCGGATCCGGCGCTTTCATTCATTTCTCATCTTTGCCCTCTTCTTTCCATTTTCACATACAAACACACACTTATATGCACTACACTACCACACATGCTGGGAGACATGTCGGGCATTTATTTTGACACGGAAGAGGCCGGTACTCCACTCGGAAAGATGCTTGTAGAGGGAACTCGCAAACCGACGTGTATGTCAGCGTCGGATTTCACGTTCCAGCGTTCACAGACATTTTCACCGCTTCGGCTCTAGCTTTCACTATGCTTTTGGAATAAATGACGTAAGAAGTTGACGCGCCGCATACAATAAACCCTCAGAGGGAGGGCGACCTGTAGAATAGTGCCCAGTGCACTAGAGCACCAATGCACAGTAAGCTGCGATAAAAAAATCTTCCTCTACGCACACGCTAACTGTTTTATTGGCGACTTTGTCTCCGCCATAGCATCCGTTGTTTCTGAGCAACTTCCCCTCCGTGGTTCAATGTTGTTTTTTGTTTGTTTGTTTTTGTCTGCGTTCAGAATCCCCCATAAATGATATTGAAGTAAGATGTGACACAGGCCAAAGTAACTCATTCACTTGGTGTAAATGTTTACCATACAAAGCGAAAACCGGAGCAGTACCGTAACAAAAGGGCCACAGACAGCACGTGATCTTTCCTTCATCTTTCTTCATTGGCCTATCCTGTCGCCTTACACAAAATTACACCTACATGTGCTACACTACCACATATATCGAATGTCCTGCCGATATATATGCGCTTGTCGTGGCTTGGGTGGTGCCCTGCTGAGAAGAGATACCTGGAGCGGGAAATACTCCGCAAGTCTATATGTAGGTTTGGCTGGATCCCACTATTCAGTGGCGAAGGAATCACCGCCACTACCCCAAATTAAACATGCACTACTCTAATGGGGCAACCACATAATGGGACCATAACAATTGACAGTCTCGGAAATATCAATCAAACAATGCACTTTATCGATGGTTAATGTGATCCTGTGGGATATGGATAGATGAAGTATGTTAATTTTAATTAAACGATGGATAAAATGATTCACGTTGTAGTATAAAAAGCTAATCATGCGGCACACATGGAAAAAATACCCACGTAACTCGACCTTGCTTTCTCCGTCTGTTGAGTATATTGACACTACTCCAAGTCCTTGCATCACAGAGGCAGGTCATCTGCAGGAAGTGAGGTTCACAATCGCACTCTTCAAATGAGCGTATAATTGGTTGTCGACAAAGCGGGGAAGCTTCTCTGGACAGATTCTTCGGAAATATTTCGTTTGCCCAGCCTCTCACTCCAGAATTCTTACTCATAATTCACGTAGACAACAATCCATCCATTCATCATTATCCATCAATTTATTTACCATCCTGTTAGGTTCTCAGGTACGTGGAAAAGATTATTAGTTGTTTAGGATGATGTTTGTCGCGCCCTCAATCCACGAAACGCAAGAAATCCGAAGTGACGACTATAAGAGATGATCAGATAATGTCAGTGATAACTATAAGAGATGTTCCTAACAAACTAAGGTATACAGGAAAGTGACCGAGTTACGTGTAAGGGTGATTGTGACTAAAATCTCCAATTTCGCTTTTAGAAAGTTAGACGACTTAATTGTGAAACTATAAAATCACACAAATATATAATGAAGATCACTGTCATGTAACCGCAGTCGCTAAGAGGGAGACACGATAAAATGTACGAAATGTACGTGGTACTTCTCTGACAGCCAAAAGACACCGGTTGTGGAATCCTACGCAACCAAAAACAAAAATAATACTAAAACCGTTTCATATATGGTATGTAGGCACCATAAAATGTGCCGCTGATGTGCCGACAGATTCCAGTGATTATCATTCAAGAAGTATGACTCCTAATCATTTTGTAAAAAATTAAACTCTGCTGTATCTCGAGTTGACTATTTTTTTACATCTATCAATTTTCAACGTAAATTCATTTCCCTTATCAGAGTTGAGAATATATTCAGGTTAATATAACATGTTATAATTTGTACGAAATGAATGTCCTTGAAAGGTCAACGAATATGTATTGACTAAACTTTGTCAGATGTAATAAAATAGGCAACACAGGTTATAGTCGACTTTCAGTATTTTTACCAAATAATTGGGATTCACAAGGTACCTATAACTCTGTTCTTGAGGATTGACGTCTATATGTGTTTTAGACTCAGAGAAACTACGACTGGTTTATGAAAACGTTGACTTAAATCGCGAGGACGATGCATAGTTTGTAAAGTGCCCCAATAAGAAAACATTGCTGGAAGAGTGAGATAAATTGCACTGCAGCCTGGCAGAGACAGCGAAGCGGTAGCACGAAAGTTTAGCAATAAAGGCAATTGCGAAAAAAGACTGTTGGCGATGAGAGTAACGAGGGCAAGTAAGAGGGTAGTTGGAACAGAAAGTAAATTTTGTATAAAATACGGCAAAAAGTTTGCAATGATGTTAAAAATGGCGAAACGAGAAAGGAAATATCCACGGAGAATGTGGGAATGGTGATGAAATTATATTGATTTTCTTTATTGTGAAGGTGATACGAGAAGATACTAAACATGGTAAATTTCGAAGTCGAAATTCGACGTTCGATAAACAAAATTATGAACTTACAAGGTGCCCTTACAAATGTTCCCAACATTCATTTATTTTATTTCATAAATTACTATCAAGTGTTCATCGTAAACATCTTTTTTATGAAGTACAGTTCTAAACCTTTATTAAAATATTAAATATTGCAAGAAATTGTGTTGAAATTCGTAATAATATTTGTTGTATATTAGCTTTAGGGATGTCATGTCAACTTAATAAGCTCATTTATTAAATATGTCCCTTTATTTTTGCGAACACATGTATGTATGTATGTACTTTGGCACAACAGCTCTTTACGAACTAAGGCCTATTAGCAACGTCCGGCTTTGCGGCCATGGGTTAAGGGGTACGTGTGGTTGGCACATAGCCTTCCCTACGCTATGTTTCTAATATTCTCAACCTGAGAAGTGAACACGTTTCTCACCGTCACGCAGCAACAGATATTGGAACATTGCAAGTAAAGCACAATTACGTTTTTTCCCGAGGGGGACTCGAACCGGGGGTTGCGCCGTGGAAAGCGAGCACGCTAACCAAGGAGGCGCCGAGAACACTTTTCCGAACCCATATTAGAAGAAAATTTGCATTTACGTTGTGATTGTCTTGTAAATGAATAAATACATTCCGCAAACCATGTATAATATAGTATTATATTATATATTATATATATATATATATATATATATATATATAATATATAATATATCATATATATATCATTATGTATGAAAAAAAACATACTAACTGATCGAGCTTTGTGTACATGATAACATTATAGTTTAATACAATGATATAGAGTCATTAATCTCCGTGTTGCACTGAAGATCTTGGTTTGATCACTATTTGAAATTGCATCACCTTTTTGTAAATCATTACTAATTGCTGCCGTATCATTTGGTTCTCATATTTACAGAAAGATGACACATTTTTTCTTTTTTACACACGCACAGATCTTTTCGCTAGGCCTTAAACAACTCCTGCACTTTATCCCTAAAACGTTGTCAAACCCAAAGATTCACACATTGTCGTCAATGTATTTCGACTCGCTAAAATCCGAATTGAAGCAGAATAGGCGGCTCACCTTCCATTTTTTAAATCGCGAAAAAACAGCCGCAAAATTGTAGATTGTTAAATTTCAGAATGAATTTTTTTGCGATTAAAAAACTGGAGTGTGGTGGCGCAATTCTGGGCTACGATTTCGGATTCAAGCGTTTCGAAATATAATAGAGAAAACATTATCAAACTACAATCGATTTGTCAAGTCTTTGGGTCTGACATACCTTTTTTTTGTGGGCCCATGTTATCGCACCCCCTATTTTTTTGATTTACCACTGTTGGTGTGACGGGTTGCCCACATGTATATAGCATCAACCAACACACGATCGGCATCGAAGTGACTACTTTCACACACTGCCAATCCGGATAGTTACATTAAGGGGTACGTTCCGACGCTAATACTTAACATCCAATATCATGCGAGTAGAAACAGCTGCGGTTCAGCGATTCCGTTACACAGGCTCTTGGGGGAACTGAAGGGAAGAACTAGTATGCAGCAGCTTTAATTTTTCTAAAATATTATTCGTTATTTTCGATAAAACGACTATATTCAGTACATGGCAGCCACATCCCGTCAGGGACATGGTAACTGTGGAAGAATGTCGGGAAAATGAAGGAACAATGAAAAAGGTAGAAAGAAATGCAATGTTTTCTTTTGAAAGAAGATATCATACTCTTTCAGTTTGTGAAAATATTGTAAAATATACTTTTAAATAAAGTAGATAAATAATAAATTGAGATGCTGTTTGTGGTTACTTTGGTTTTTGCTTTCATATTTTTGAAGGCGTGTGCCGTGAGTATTTAAACTTCGCTGCGCATGCCGTGGGCAGTTGCAACTCTGCGAAGGTGCTGGGGTTGCAGCAAAGCGCGGGACTCGCTCCAGCACCCCGGGCAGGGAGCGAGTCTAGGCTAACACGCAAGCGCCCAAGAAGCGCTGTCTAAAGAGCAGAGAGTATCGAACCGAGGACCTGTTGTGAGCGTCTGCCCGAAGCGCAGTGGCTACGGGACTGTGGCTCTGTTTGGTGAATGTGACCGCGCTGGGTTTATGGACATGCGTCTGGTTGACGTGATAGAAAAAATGGACTTGTTTTTCTCTCTCCGGTATCTGTCAACCTATCAGGTGTTTTGGTACAAGTGTATATATGGAAACATTGTTAAACGAGTGCACAATAAATCTTTATTGTTACGTGTGTGGTACTTCTTTTTGTACTTCTTATTTCATCATTGCATTGATGAGGTTCCAAATCTCTAGACGAAAAATGCACGTATGTGATTCGACGTGCAATCCTCCTTGTTGCTGTCTGAACTTGTTTAATAATAGAAAATAACTTTTGAAAGGTAGGACGGTTGTCCGTAAGCTCCGATGGAGGCTTACAATGAAAACATATGCGAGCTATCGCAAGGGCAGCGACGTGAACCTTGGTGATTGGATTAAATGATTCTTGGGCGCTTAACCTGCTAAACATCAGTAGGCCCGTAAATGCAGTGTAATACATATTTTCCTCGCGGGAGATGGCAGTGATCTTCCCAGGGACTCAGCCCCAGCCTGGTCAGGCTGTTTCAACTGTGTAATGGTGTAGGCAATGTTATTGTGTGGAAATAACGGGTGAAGATAGACAAGGAAAGAGGAAGAAAAAATGTAGCTGCACTGTAACGCGGACCGTTGTTACGGTACTGCCTCCGGCATTCGCCCTTACGTTAATCAAGAGAATTCACGAGAACTACCGATCAGAGCAGCGGTCGCGCGAATTAGCCTCCTAAGCGGATGAATTCGACCCAGTTTTCTAGCTAAGTGTCGAAAATCCTGCTGCCTCGATCGAGGAACTTCCGATCAGAGGCACTGAAGTGACATCAGTTGATTTCCCTTGAGCCCTTTGCCGGTTGGCATACGGCGTGGTGTCAGGACGGCGCCGAGCCCACGCGAACGCCGACGTCGACGTCTGCCTGCAGGTACCTGCCTGTGAGCTTCAATCGATCGCAACCCTCCGCTGGCCAGCGCGTATCCGCCGACCGACACCTTTCGCAGCGCCGGGGTCGATCCAGGGCTGGCCGGCGCGCTGCTCGCTCTGTAGCGCTGGCGTCTATCATGCGAAGGCTGGGGAGCCGGTTCTCTCTTTTTCAGTCTGAAGAATTTACTCGGTACGTTGCACCAAGAGAATAGAGGGAATAACATCAAATCTGTGCCATGTTTCACTCCCAAATCGTTGTCACTGCAGTTTCTTTTACAATGGAAGTCCTAGCGGTTTGAGTCCCCACGGTTGTGCAGTATTTAGACACTAGTCAGATAGATAGGTCAAATCCAGCTGCTTCTGGAGAAATTCTCTCGGTAATTCCGTAGTTTTCTCCGAATCAACATTAGGCCGAAATGGCCGGGGCAGTACCCTAACAAACGGGTCATGGATCGACGTAACTTCCTTTTTCTCTCTTGCCCCTATACTCACCCCAATACTTACACAATGCTTTCCTTACATGCAGTACCTACCACAATAAGTCGAGTAGACCGGTAGGGAGCTTAGAGCTTATCCTGTCTGGAGCAAGTTTGCCGTAGTAAGGAGATACCTAGTTAGGGAAACGTCGCAAACCGGTGTGGTAAGCCGCGCTGGATCTAGCCATTCAGTTGGGAAAGATGACTGGCAACTTCCACGATAAAAAATCATGCAATGCACGTGACGGACTAGTGAACCTGAGCCAGTTTCACGCGGCTCTTACAACGCTTAATCATTAATTCAGTGACAAATCATGTTTTACATTCATTATCGGTATTTTTTCGAGTGCTTTGAGTATCGGATTAAATTGGTTGAACACCGTCTCTCAGCGACCGCGGTTTTCTTTTCAGTTTTTTATACTCGTTGGAAATTAATAGTAACAGATCCGTTAGAGAACATTAAATGTCTGGTGGTTGTTATGTCTTTGAAATTGTCATCTTAATCACTTACGCATTTCGGAATGTCTCTAAAACAACGCCAATCGCGGATACAAAGGAATGAAAAGAAAATATGCCTTGGAACTCGTTCTTTAAAACCACACCTTGCGAAACACCTGCCACCAACTTCGGGGATTCGACCGGGAGCCCCGCTGCCAATGCAGTGGGAGAGATGCGGAAGCGGGGAAATGGGCGTGGATCGGGAGTCTGTGCCATCATCAGTGTCGGCCGCCTCATTTCTCACCGCGCCACAAGGGGAGAGGGGTTGCGCTTGGAAAGGGAAAGTGAGAGGGGCGAGGATGCGTTTTCTTGTTATCGCCGCCCGGATTATGCATCCTGCTCCTTTAATTCATCCGCGCAAACGGGCCCGCGGTCACCGCCCGGGACCCGAAAGCGCGCGCTCGTTGGCGAACGGCCTCTTCTTCCCGCCCTTGATCATCCCTCGCTCCTTTTACCTCTTCGTGTCCTCTGTCCTCTCTCTCTCCTGGTTGCGTTCTTAAAGTCACCATTCACTACTCCGAGTTCGTTTTCGTATACTTCATAGTGTGTTTAATATATCTGGCAGGAAAAACGATTTTTCAAAGGTTAATTCAGAGTACTTTGGAAATTGTTCGATAAATCCCAACTTGCGGGACGCGGAAGGGGATTTTATCCGAGAATTTCTAATGCACAGAGTGATATTTAAATTAGGACTACTTCACGGAATGAACATTACGCCAACAGAAAGTTTCGAAAATTGAGGCCTAATATTGAAATAACGGAAAGCATGTTAAAACAACAAAAAAGTTAACGCTATTTTTTGCAACATCAAGCACAGCAATCGATAAATATCGCGCCAAAGGTAGAATGATTCTCAGTTTATTTGGCCAATAGGGAGGGGTGGCAAGAAAAAATTGGAAATAAAAAAGCGATTTTTTTTTTAAACATACACCGGTCCGGATTGAGGCAATTTTTATATGTATCAGGTAGACACGATCGGTTTTAAATTTCACGAGTGAATCAGTAAGCAGAAAAAACACATTTGCGAGTTCTATTCACGGACAAAGTGTTGTTTTTTTTTCCTTTTTTTCTTGGTACAAAGTATAAATACTTTTTTTAAGTATCAATTGGTAAAAGCCAAGGTTTTTGACACCGAAAAGAGTAACTTTTTTAAATGCCTCTGGCTATGAGCACTACCGCCGTAACCGTGCACAACATGGTAGGTACGTGCTCAACCAAAATGCTTTTGATTGAGGATGTAAATAGTTGATTTCCGCGAGGTTATCGAATTTCAAATGTGGCTATCATTTCCCTGGGACATTTATCAAATTTTCTCAACATTCTATCTTTAAAATAATTCGTGCACACAATATTAATTTAAATATTACAAGTGTTTCGACAATTTTGAGTTATATTGTGACCATGTGTTAGACTCACCAACAGTTTTTAAGCGATACAGAGTAGCATTTAGAACACAATTGCATAAAACACTATAATCCATTGAGTAGAGGAACAACTCTGAAAAACCCTAGCGGCTCTAGATCAATTCCCAGACCAATAAAAAAATACTCTCCTTAATTTCTTCGTAAGGAATTGAATGCATACATGAATGCAATGGGCATTTTGCATTTAAATTAAACGTTTTTTGAATCTCTCGCCTTCGTTCGATTAATTTTTTCACGTGATGGCTTGAAGTGATTTTGGTTTAGATTTAGCAATTTATATTACGTAACGTACATGTATGTGCTGATGTATATGCGATTGTAAGTGCGAAAGTACGTGCAATCATCATTAGTTGGTCTAAAGGTCGCTCTCCTATTTTACGTCACGACAACACCCTTACTTGCATAATCTAATTTTATATTTTACGTAAGTCGTACACAATTATTTTTAATTTTCCCCCCTTCGGTGGCTAAACTTTTATATCTCTTACTTTTTATTCCTAAAAAATTCGCATTTCACTCTCTTCCTGATTTATTTTCACTGGTTAAATTTTTCCTTTATTCGAGATGAATTTAATTTCTTTTCTCGTGATATTATTTTCACAAATGTCTCTTTAATCAGAATTGGCATATACATACCATTTTTCATGGAATTTATTCCTTCCATTATTTCTTCTAATAATTTTATGTTTACTCTGTTATCTCACATTTCACAATTTTTCGTTTCTCATAATTTTTTATCTAATATTTCTTCTTCTTCATATGTATTGATAGGATTTTAGTGTTCCGTGTAAAAACTCTTTCATCTTCCTTCTCTCTCATAATAAAAATCGATCGGTCAAAAAGTTCTCTTGCTTCCTTTCCTTCTTAAGTATTTTTTTCAATAGTTCGCATTAAATTTTCAACATCGTCCCCTCTATTTCCTTGTTTTCTTCGTTCCTCTATTAACTCCGATCAATTCCTCTTTGCCCAACGTTTGCAGTCACAGCTAACTGCTTCCCTCCTCCACACGCTCTTCTCTCATCTTTCTCCTCCCCCGCCTCTAACGTGCCCGCCGTCGTTTACTCTTCACGCGCCTCCCTCCCCCACCTTTCTCTTCGTCCCCTTGCCCGCCGTCGTCGCTACCCCCCTTTTAACCAGCCTGGTTTCTTCTTCCAACCTTTTTTGATCCTCACTCACCGCCTGCCTTTAACTCTACCCGATACCTCCTTTCCTTATCCATATCCATTTTCTTCTTTTCTGCCTCCTCCGCCGTCACAAGCTACCCTGGCCTTTTCATCCTGTCCTCGTCGACCGGCCGCTATCGGTACCCTCATTCTTCTCTTCTCCCTTCTTCTACCCATTCCTCTCATTGTCCCCTTCCGAGTGGTCACGTTCCCACTCATGCCTTCTCGAACACCGTACTTCCTTGTCTTGCTGCTTCTCCAGCGTCCGCCGTCACCGCTCATGCCTGCGTCGCTTTCTCGTCCTCACAGGTCCTTTCCCTCCCTTCGCGTCACCGTCCACCGCCAACTCATCCTCGCGCGCTTCTCTCTCTACATCTTCTCGGATTCACTACTCCTTTCTCTACTTCTCCGCCGCCGCTGTCCCCGCCACCCCGATTCCTCCCCACCCTCTCGTCCTAGTCTTCGTTCTCTTTCCATCTCTTCCGCCACCATAACCGCTTCTCTCCAAATTGGCGTTCCCTTCTCCTCTACTCTTTCTTCGATCCACTACTCCTTTTGGTTCCTCTGGTTCCCACCCGGACCGATACCGCCAGCCTGATGCAACCTGATATTTTCCTTCACGTCCTTCTCGACCCCCCTTCCCTTCTCGCCCCTCGACTTCTCGCATCGCTCCTTGATTCTCCCCCACGCCTCTCCGCCTAACCTTCGTTCTTTGGTTTTTCTACCTCTCCTCCACCAGACAACATCCGCTATTGTCCCATGTCTAATTCCTCTTTCTCCCTCCACGTCCTTCACGACCGTCTGCTCCTTTCGTCCCTCCGGTTCCCCTCTAGTTCCTCGCACGCCGCCGTCACCGCAACCGCACCCCCGATTCTTCCTCGGTGCCGGCGGCGCAGATCGCAACGCTAATCTCGGCGCGGCCGCCGCGGGCCTCAGGTGCGCCGCCCGCGCCGTGCAGACTCCCGCAGCCAGCCATTAGCGCCCCTCGCTGACTCTCCAAGTAACGGCCCGGCCGCTCCGCCCACCCCACCCTCCCTCACCCGACCGCCCAACATTGTGTTTCGGCGGCAGACGTCCCCCGGCCACCTCGCCGTCGCCGCACCCATCGCCCGTACCACGACCAAGTGGCGAGGGCTTGCTGGCCGGGCGCGTTTTGGATCCGGAATAACCTGTGCGGATAATGGACTGCGTAATTATATTTGTGTTCGCTTACAATTTGCTATTTCCGGTACAAATATCGGGGAAATTGTAATAATGCAGGGAATTGTTGCGACAAATGTTGATAGGAAATATAGGTTTGGGGTTAGTTTTGTGATATGGAACAAAGTATTTTTCATCAAAGTTTTTTCACTCCGTCTTGTTTGTCTCTTTGATCGTCTGTTTGAACAACAGACAACGCCTAAACCTCCCACAATAATTTTTTCGCAACGGGACATTCCACAGTCTAGCCGCACTCGCATGCCCTACGAATTTGAACACGGATCTTTTAATTTTGTGGGGGTGTTTTGCATAAAACACTGAGATATGCTCCCAAATTTTCTCAAGGAAGTTTTCATTTGTTTAAATAATAAAGTACAAAATTCATGAATAAAAGAATCGATTCATTAAAATCTCAAAGTTTGAAAATTGCAAATGTTCAAAGCTTTTCAGCACTTTCTTTATTGACGCTAAAATATTTTTTTCTCAAGCAAAGTATTTCTTCAGTAATTAAGATCTTCAAATCAATTTCATGTATTCATTCCTTTTTTGGCAAACGAAAATAAAAGTTGTTCGTAACGACGGTGATGATCCAATGAACACCAATTCATCCCCCATCGCCTATCCCCACGAGGATGGTTAAAATGAGAACCCGCATTTGTTTTGGCATTTTCGGTTTTTTCCCCATTACACAGCCAGTAGAAGAATGTTTCACGCTAGATTAACTCTGCTTAGTTTTGTTTAACGCTGATTCAGAAAAAATACACATATTCTTTGCATTTGCCGAAATGTCTGTATTATTTTGACATCATTATCTCGCCCAGCTAAATGAATTCGGCTTTCCATTCTATGAAAATCAGGGTCAAAGCTCCGTCCCTTCAACTTGTTACTTCACAGTTTGTTTTCGGCGGTCCTCGCTTTCCAACTAATTAGGCGTTGAGCTGTAGGCTAGTTATTTCATTTCATTACATTACGGCGTCGTTTCAACACGTAGGGAGTTGGTTAACGCGTGGAGCAGGTGACAGACGGGGTAGACACGGGCGCGCGGAAGTCTTTTTGTCAGTAATGTAAAGTCCGGTTTTTACGTGGCATAAAATTTTGTGTCCCGGCGTGGCGACTGGCAACACTCGTATGCGTAGTGCATGTTTATTTACGGACTGTGTTTCTTACCCCGTTGGATTCTGAGTTCCCTGCGCCGACCTAACGGTCGGCGTCTAGGGTTCTCATACCAGGAATATCTCACAAGCAAGGAAACCGTCCCAGCCTGTTGAAGCTCTACACTCCCAAGTGGCTCTCCCAAAATGTGAGGTATGAGTGCATTTCGAAGTGGTAAGTAAGGGGTGAGAATACACAAGGGAAAGAATTTGTGGCAAATCGGTGGCCCGTTTGGTTAGGCCACCGACCAATCGCTCGGGTTTGTTTCGCACAAACCGCGGAATCTACGAAGATCAGAGCAGCGGCACGCGAGAACTTATTTATCTTTAGCGTGGTTTACAATTGACAGTTCAATATAGGTACAAGTTGCATACCACCGCGCGAGCATCTATGTACTTACATTACTTACATTGATTGTTATAATCGATTATGACGATTGGTAACTCTACACACGTCCCTATACTTGAGTTGACTCTTTTCGGCAGCGACGGGATGATGAATTTCTTCAGAAGTATATTTACCCGCTGTCCTGTACTTCACACGAGCATTGAAAATTCGAATTGAACTATAAATATTGTGCAATCCAACTCTATCTTCATAATATGATTGCTACCATAGGAATTGTAGGAACCGAATGTTCGTCTCTCAGTGCATATCGTTATCACCTTGGACCAGAAAATTGTTTTTTCCATTGCAGTATACAACCTCTGGAAGGTGACAACCGTCCTCTATCTTGTTATCTCTATTTCTAATCATTATACAATTTCCACTTTTCGAAAATAAGACATCTTCCTTGATTTATATATTTTTGTTTTTAATTTTCAACTTTTTATTGTGCTTTCTTATCAGTCATAATTTTGGACACATTCACAAAAAGTAATTGTTTATTACATATTATATTGGACATATTGTATTGTAAAGAACGTAACTATACTTTTTCCTTCTTCTTTTTCTGTCAATATTTTACTTATCTAAGGCTGGGGTAAACAAATACCTCGCGCGTGTAAAAAAGTTCGTACTGGGCTCGCAATATCTTAATGTTAATCAAAATAAAATAGGCAAATACTTTATTCACAATAGGTTTCGAGAAAGATTTAGAGAAACTAAGAGGGTTGCCGCAAGACAGAATTCAGGACAGGGCGAGCTTTTGTCCAGATTTAATCCAGCGTTGGTCAGTCAAAGTTTGCCGCTTGCAATCGGCTCCTAGTCGGTTGAATGAGTGTCAAAAATTAAAGTAATACATGACATCGTTCTAGATTGAAATTTTGGACCGTCTTGATTTTGTGTAGAGTAGTATTTCCCATAAAACGCTTAGTTTTTCGAGATACAAAGCCGAATGGCTATTTTTTAGTTTTTCTCTGTGAATCCACAACATTGTTGACTGTCAAACTTAAAAATTTGAAACTCAACACCCCAAAACACAGGCAGAGATAACAAAAAAACTTATGGCATTTTCCCCCTCCGGATCTAAACCATTTTGAGCAACCACTGACTGGACTACTGGATCTGCAGTCTACAGCGCGATAATTTTTCAACTCTGAAAAGTAGGGTTGATAAACAATTCTGTTTCATTTTCCGTTACAAATCGGTTAAAATCTCGGGATAAAATGAAGGTGGAGTTTAAATCGAGTTATTTCCCTATTTACTGCTGCCTTTCATTCTCCACTAACCATGAAAGTTCAATTATCATTATCCTCTAAGCATTTAATAAAGAAATTATGTTTTCATAACTGTGGAACTCATACGACCACATGTTCTTTCTAATGTGACTTAACCCAGGCTATCAGATTTTGAAGCAGCCATACTTTTGCTAATCACTCGACGCTTAATCTAGAGAGAATAGTGACTAATATTGGATAGGAGTAATCCATTCAAAGTGTACGTTTTTCCATGCCTGCACAGCGGAGGTCATGCTTCCTTCAAAGAGGACACAGTCAGCATACGCTCTATTAATTCATTCTAAATACTTTTTGATGGTGCCAAAAACCTCTCAAGCACGACTTCAAAATCCGTTACCTACCTTGGTCAACAATGTGGTAAATCATGGGAGAGGTATAACTGTGTACATCTGGCGAAAATGTGGACGCAATTTACCAGCAGATACACGCGTAAAGAGGTATTTTAATGCAAATGTAAGTTTTGCTCTCACATACATGATATTTTTTTTTTAAATTTCCATTAGCGTTTTTACCTAAAAAGATTACATTCATAACATCGGTTTCCAATCTCCTTTTTTTCCCAGAACGGCATAACTGTAGTAATGTCCGTTTCGTTGAATTATGTTGCGCACCAGCTTGTCGCCGTATCAGATGTGATCTTTCATCTTTAACTGCCGTAACAAGGTTTTGAGTTTCTGGAATCTCGTGATTGCGAAACCTCCACAGCTGCCCTTTTCCTTTGGGGAAGCGCGGCAAGCCAGCGAGATACCTCAGGCCAAATTGACGTCTGGTGCTCTCTTGCAATGTTCAGAAGAAAGGAAGCCTATCCAGATCTTCGACTGAATACGTAACACTCTTTAGGCTAATGACTACGTTAACCGTAACTTGGTACGAACCTCAACTCTCTAATAAGTGTTATGAATGATGTACAAGCGTCCTTGCCGTTATGTATATTTTTAGGTTGTATGTGGTATTAACAAGATTATAACTTGTAAAGGAAAATATGTAGAACAAATCCATTCAGTATCAACTTCCTAAATGTTGCAAATCTTCATTTTGAAAGAGTGAATAACTTTTTTATTTCAACAATAAATTTTTCAGTTTCGTTCTTTTTCTATAACTGAACTATTGGTGAACAACAAATTGAACACATGACAAATTTTCGACTACAATCAAAACCCCAATTAATTGTTTCTGCTAGTGGTTGAAGTCCTTTGTTGTTTCCTTTGTTTTAATGGCAAAGCCATTTTTGTGTTTTGTGACATCATGGAAATCAATTTAATACTGTTTCATGTACCTTGACACGTCGGAGAGTATAGGAATCTAAGAAACTTCCGCATGATTTAAAACAATATTAAATGAAAACTTCTTATTATAAAAAAAAGTACGTGGAAATTAATTTGAAGATCTAGTATTGAATACTTAGCTGAGAAAAATATTTTTCGCTTTATCTAAAAACCAACTGTTGCAATTGTTGTTGGAAAAATTTTGAATATTTACAATTTTCAAAATTCTTGAGTTTTTAATGAAAATCCGATGCTTTCATATAAAAAATTTTACAGTATTTTAGCTAAAACTAAAAAATAAACAAATGGAACTTCTTTAAGAAAATTTGAAGAATATCTAAGAGCATTATACACTGTAACAACCCACAAACTAAAAGATCCATTTTCAAAATTCGCAGGGCTTTAGTTGCGACTCAATTGCTATCTTTAGTTCGCTCTTCCTTGAACCTATCTGCAATTCCTTTACTTGGCTTACACTACAGCTTCACTACCACACTTTTGGAAGAGACCACGTCGGGAGATTCGGCTTGTCCGGCTTGGGGCATGTCCTCTAGTAGGAGATACCTAAATGGAAAATAGGTCGGCTGTGCGGTTTCTTCCCTCCCTGGTACTCGACTCCGCGCACAGGGCACTAAAACCAACCAATGCAATTCTAACTTCCGATTGGCTTCCTGACGTGGCATGGTGCGAGTTACGTGCAGTGTAAATGTGTGTGGGGGCGAGGAGGGGCAAGGATGAGAAAGGACAGAAAAAGCGCAGTCATTTGTTAGAAAACTTCTCCGGCATTCACCTGTTTGATTGAGAAAACAACTAAAATTAACGAAGAGCTAGAATTCCCTACCGTAGATTTATTTTTCCCAAAGATGTTGTATTCAATTTAGCTCAGTAGCATGGTAAAAAATTTGCCACTTCGGAATTCTGCCTAAACCTCCCGGTGGTGCGACACTGGCCAACAGTAACCAATTTTATCATACTGTACTGATTCTCAATTATTACCACTAAAAGCGCTATCGGCATCCTTCTGGAGGTCGATTATGGAGAAATTAAACCATTCCAACCTAAATATTCACACATATTAACTAATGCGTCCTAGTTACTAAGAGACTTTTTTATAAGAATCTCATCAGCGTGTAGTGCTATATTACTCTGGCGGGATCCAATTTCGCCGCCCGCAAGGGGACTGTCATTGAAAACACGGTCGAGGAACGCCCGCACTTGTCTTCTTCCCTCTGCGCCTTAAATTAACTTTTGTTTTGATTTTCGCCGAGATCAGACATCTCGGCGAGGGAGCGCGTCTCGGGGCGCGCACCCGCTGGCGGGCGGGCTCCAAATTCAATCACGCGACGCGAGGGCGAGCACAATCTCGGGAGGCAAACCGATGCCTATTCGCTGCGGCTTCAATGTATCGTCAATAGCGCAGCTCTCGGCGTCCTCGACTTTGAGTATGAGCCTCGTGTGCCAGCCAGACGGATGCACGGACGGACGGATGGTTGGACGGACGGGCGGACGAAAGAGACGGCGAAAACAAGGAAAGAAGGAAAGTTTTTCACCGTGCCTGCCTCCCCGCCCCCCTCTCCACCCCGAGAAGCTTTTTTCTGTGCTGCGCTCGGCGTTTCTTCTTCGATAATTCCATTTGATTAATTGATTGATTTTTTGGGACCGTCAGCTGCGGTGGTCAGTAGCCCGGTTTAGTATCAGAAAATGTTTATCACGAAAGATTGCGATGTTCGCTCCTCCGCTGTATGGTGAGATCCCGGTGTTTGTCCTACACGCCGAATTAGTGGGAGATTTTGCCCTCTCCAGGTACCTCCATTAGTAGGTAAAACGACCCGCCAGTTCGACACAGTTATAGGCTCCCGACTGTCTTCAAACATGTGTGTGGGGTTCGATAGATGGTGTGTGTGTGTGGTGTGCTTGAAAGTCAGGTGAGACAAGACAAGGACAGGAAGAAAAGTTAGGCGCCTGTCCTGTGTTTCCTTAGAAAATGCTTCGACAATCATCTGATATTGATCGGAGAAACCATGGAAAACTATCGATCTCGGCACACGGGCATCTAGAACTCTCCCAGTCTCTCTTCAGCAAAAGAACTAGTACAAGCAGTAAGGTTCGTTGAAAGCGGCATTGCGTAATGCACTCAGAGCGTTCACACGGTCCTTTTCGCAAAATTCCAGGTTTGCTTGTTCTTTTGTTTACAGTGATTGCCTATAAATTTCCTGAGTCCGTGTTATGTCACACACATATTTTGACAACACACTGGAGAAAGCTCCACAATAATTTACAAAAGCCTTTTTTTTTTGTTGTTCAAATCATTTGTTCCCAGTAACATGTAAGGATATTCAACTGTTCGAAAATTGCCCGAGAGTGTGTTTATCAATGCTTCAACGCATGAGCAGTTCAACAATTCGTGAACAGAATATTGCAATCACTTCAGAGTAATTACTAATTCTGGAATTTTAAAATGTTCTTTTCTTTTTCGTTGCAATTTTGTCATATCCGTTAAAGTGATGCAGCAAACAAAAATGGTAGTAATATCAAGCGTGAGTCGTATTATATTGTCACCGGCATTCCGAAAGAGACCTGACTCAACCTCGCCATATCCTCTCCGTAGTCTATAAACATTGGCTCCTTTTCTTGCTTGCTTCTTTCCTCGCATTATTTCTTGGCTTTTGTTTTCCTTTATTTCCGACAGTTGTCATTGGTAGCCTTGCCATCTTTCTTTGGTCCCATTGTCACTTCGATCTGTTTGTTACTTCCATTTAGTCTGCTTCCTTGTTTTGCATGTGGCCGAATTAATCTTCTGGCCTTAAGTCTCACATGTTGTCCTCCTACGTCTATTTTCTGTTGTAACAAGACAATTTCTGATCTCTCCACTTCCACTTTCATTCTCACTTTGCTGCCTCTCCTCTTTCCTTTGGCTTCTCGCTTCTCCGTCCCTTACCCCTCTCTCTTCCTTCTCTCTTCTCTTCTCTCTCCTCCATCATCGCCTCTCTCTCTCTCTCTTCACATGCTTTCCCAGTCCCTCTTCCATATCCGTCTTTTGCTCCCTCTCGAACCTTGCCTTTACTGCTTCACTTTCATACCTGCCTTTAA
The DNA here is from genome assembly GCA_017312745.1 of Gryllus bimaculatus. Classification (NCBI taxonomy): domain Eukaryota; kingdom Metazoa; phylum Arthropoda; class Insecta; order Orthoptera; family Gryllidae; genus Gryllus; species Gryllus bimaculatus. The sequence continues at coordinate 8,252,407 of BOPP01000039.1, read as the reverse complement.
TAAGTTTCATAACTTTCGTCTTTTGACGCCCACTCTTTATCCCCTTCTTTCCTGCCCACTAATTTCGCACCTTCTTCCCCTCATTCCCTTTGGTCGCTTTTATTCTTCTCAATGTTCATTTTCCAAACTTCTTTTTCCACTTCTCCGTGTGTGTTGTCCTGAAGCCCTTCTCCAGTTCGCCGGACGACGCGCGCTTCCCGGGACGTTAATATTCTCGCCACGGACACCGTTCACCTAGCGCGACTCTACTGCTTCATAAAGCGTCGGGTTTCACTTTAAGCAGACCACTCGCTGGGGCTCCTCTTTCCTTTCATATTACGCTTCCCCTAATTTCGATCGACTGTTCGCTCCCCTTCGCGCGCCTCCCTCCGCACTCCCCGCCCTCGCGCTGCCCCGCTGCCGCTCCCTCGCCATATTAAAGCATCAGCCTCGCGCCAAACAAGAGCAAAGACAGATCAATAACGATACGTTTTAGTGCGTGTCGCTCGTGGGGGCGAAGGAGCCCGGAGGGGGCGGCTTTTACACAATGGTGCGCAGTCTTCATTTTGAATGCAGCGTGCGAGGCGGGGGCGCCGAGGCTGGAGGGCGGCATCTATTGCGTCCATAGCGTTCGAATATGCCGCTCGTTGACTCGGAAGGGCCCTGTGGGTTTCGAGTCCACAGCTGGGATTTCGTACACTCATAACGCTGGCTAGATCGGATTCCGACGCTTTTCTGGCTAATCCCAGCCGCTTGCTGCTCTAATCGATAGTTCTGTTGCATGTTGTTAAAAATTTTGAAAGTTTTACAATTTTCAAAAATTCTTGAGGTTTTAATGAAAATCGATGCTTCATAAAAAAAATTTACAGTATTTTAGCTAATAACTATAAAAATAAACAAATGGAACTTCTTTAAGAAAATTTGAAGAATATCCTAAAGAGCTTCATACAATGTACAACCCACAAACTAAAGATACATTTCCAAATTCGCAGGGCATTTAGTGCGAACTCATTGCTAATCTTTAGTTCTCCTTCCTTGACCATCTGCATTCCCTTTACTTGGCCCCCCCCCCTTTACAACCTAAAAACTACTTCACTACCAACTTTTGAAGAGACGCAGTCGGGAGCTTTCGCTTGTCCGTGCTGGGGCAATGTCCCTCTAGTAGGAGAAAACCTAATTGGGAAAATAGGTCGCTTGCGGTTTCTTCCCTCCTCCTGGATCGACTCCCCACTATAACGCTGCTAAGATGCGGATTCCGACGCTTTTGGCTAATCCAGCCGCCTTGCTGCTAATGATAGTTTTTCCGGAAGATCTCAAAACAACAGATAACTGAATGTGGAAGCTGTAACTGAAAAACTGGTCACGCAATTAACCGGCGACTAACACACATGTCGAGTTAGATCCGTCTGCAGTTTATAATCTGTCCCGGAGAGGGCAGTGCTCCGCTGAAGAGAAGATTAACTGGGAAGGATCGGAAACAGGCATTAGGTCGACCGCCGGAATTTACATCTCCACATCAACAAAAGAATACATTACGCACTAACGTAGGGGGATTATGGGTCATAGTATAGTTGCGCACTCGGAAGCAAACATCCTCATTCAGTCCTGATGGGCTGTGACTCACGAACGAAGGGAATAACTATCCTTGAAGTGACCTCAGTGGGTGCTACTCTAGTGTAAGACCGCACAGCATATGTGTGATGTAGCTACGTACAGTGGTTGCAAATTTTATACCGGTTCCGGTGAGCGATACTTGCACGCATCCTTGCGCTCAGAGTGAATATTCCGGGCAGGCAAGAAATAAACAGAACCAGCAAAAATCTTCTTCAACAAAATCTTGAACACCCAAAATTTAGACACTCAATATCAATTTGAGAGCTTGGTTTACAAACGTGATTATTGTATATCATTAGAGGCAGCGATATTTTTAATGATACAGTATATAATGGTTACGGGACGAATTTTCTAATAATATGAAACATCTTAATATTTAATGTTTACTCCAAAAACATTTATACATAAAGCGTTCATTAATAATTAATCAACAATCAACATATTTTCATGGCTAAAAGCGTAAGTTTAATTTGTTCTTCATATAATCTTTGCATCTTCTCACTATCATTTAACTTATTATAAACTTGTAAACATTGTTTGAAAAATTATTTTTACTAACATAAGTTTAATATTGTGAACGAATTTTTAAATCTGGAAATAAAGGAACTCTTTCTTGTTGAAGAATCCCATTGTGCAAGAAATTCCCTGATGCACCTTAAGCTAATTAACAGCCGTCATGACTGTTCAGAACGTTAATGAAATTCATTTAATATAAATGAAACGTCCATATCATAATTATTTGAGCACTCTATCTCAATTAATGGAGCTACAAACATAACATATACTTCTAGGCAATATTTGAAACCGTTCTAATTTTCGAAAATTCAGGAGAATTGAACAAAGTTAAATTGCCTTATTTTTATAAGCGTAACATTGCATATTCGAGAAAAAATATTGAAACACTGCATTATTCGAGAAAATAAAAATTTGAAAACCATTTTGATAAAACAATTAATAGTAATTGCTTACATATTTCCACGATAACATTATGAGAAAACCACACATATTACCAAATTGGTTTCTACATCACCGAATTTAAAGAGTTGGGATTTTTTCATGAAAATAATCTTTATTCCAATATAAAAAAAAAGTTAAGCTTAAAGCTTTGAAAAGGAGAAAACCCAAAAAACCGGGCCCGAAAAATTTGAACATTTGGCCATTTTGAAAAGTTAATGAAAATTAAATCTGTGTTATTTTTAAAGCGTACGTTGATATCCAAGATGAAAAACGTAACCAAGCAATTGAGTCATTTTGAAAAACTTCTGAACAAGTATCGTTAAAGCTTAATGTAAAGTTCCTCTAAAAACTCAAAAATCCCCGAGGCCTATAACAATAAATCACGGGCCTTGAACTGTGTCGACAGTTTAAACGCTAGCGTGACCACGCAACGAACAGAAGTGAAGGTTTGCCGTAAACATTTTTTTGATATCAAGGGCCAACAGCACTTGAATTTTGACGTTCACAAAGCGTGATAAGAGGCACTAATTTACTTGATTTACGAAAGAAACTTTCTTCTTTTGGTTGATGTCCAGGGCTCACAACAACGAGTTTTCAGACGCAAAGTCCTGAATTTATCGCTGCAACATTGAAATAATATCTTCCTAAGTAGGTAGTAAATGAGAAGGTAAAAATACAGAAATAACTTAACATTTTATAGACAATTTATTAGACGTTAAAAAAGATGAGGGTAATACGCTTTGAAAAAAAAATTCATAATTTTCCAAACTAATTTTTAAAAAATTCATTTAATGTTCCTAAAGAATTGAGCTTAGACAAAGTGTCAGTAATCCATTCCAGAAATAACTATGTTTCAGTGCTCCGGGGAACGGCATTTCTTTCACGGCGTTAACGTTTGAAGGCGTGGCCAAATTGGTACACATAATTATATTCAATTATCTGCATATTGGAAGCAAGCTGCGCTACAATCAGTTCAAAACGAGAATTTAGGGACGTCACGCTTTCAAACCCTTCTGCATAGCATTCTGCGGTTCCATCAAAGAAAGCCCGAGAGTATCCAGGGTAATTGCCACAACCTGGATACTTCGCCACAATGATCAGAGAGGTGTAAAGTAAGATTGGACCAGGTGTCTGACCTGTAAAAATCCAGAATTCTTAGTTCCGATAAGTAAGTATCACAACCCTCTTACTTGCAATGCAATCAAGTAATTGGTACTTTCTTTCTGCAACCAAACTGCATCTAAAATGTGATTAAGTTCCTAATTAATTTATTAAGATTATTAATAATTCCGAATCTTTACTGTCTACCTCATGAAGAGAAAACTCCATGATTTTTGGCATCGTTTTATTACATCAGGTGTGTGGAGCAGATGTGTTCGAAATTAACTCTGAAGGAACCTCGCGTGGTGCGATTCAATAATCCCATTATTATCCCATTTGCCCCGAAGGGTCAATCATTAACCCATTAATAATTTTAGGTACATAGGGTGGCTCTTTTTCGTATTTGTTTTGGTAAATGTTTTAGGAACAGACGCGTTAAGCGGGTGTCTGTTACGACGGCTTTTATTTGTTTTAATTATATTTGTCAAATTTTTCACAGTATTTCTTTAAAGGGTCATGTCCCTAAAAGTTTTTCTTATGCACCAGTGGCTAAGATTTTTTGACATGAGAAACGCAAAAACGAATCTATGGAATTGAAATACGTGTTTACATTTGATTAATTATGGAAGTTTTTCGGGTGACATTCTATTTCGATTAGATTTATTAAGTCAAAAAAACAGTAAAAACTCTATGTGACGTATGAGAGAGAAGATCATTTGGCGCACGTTTTCTTGAGTTCCAGAATCCCTTCCCAATCCTCCTACACCGTGCGAAACATTTAATCAAATAATGCATCTATTTTTAACAGCTTGAAAATGTTTCTAGTAGCCTTGATTTCGGAACGTTAAACTATAAATAGTTTGAAAGGTGAGAAAATATTTAAAAAGATTAAAAAGCTCGAGATTTAGCAATATTTGGGGAAAAAAACTAGACATTTTTCGTTCCAGAGTTATAAAAAAATTATTTTTTCCCATCGGTAACGAATTGCAGGTATGATTTCTCTACATTGCTAACAAAATAGTAAACTCGACAGTACGCTCTACTCCTAACCTTTACAAAAAGCAAAAGAAGAGGTTCAAGCAAAAACGTGCGCATAAGCTACATTTACGTCTAGAAGCAAAAGAAGATGCCATCTCAGCATTTGCTCAATGTATCAGGAAAACTGGAACAAAAACTAATCGAGATGGAGTGTCACTGACCCGGAAGCTAGTATTATTTGATACCAAACATATTAAATCAAAAAACTGTATTAAGCAAAACGTATTAAGTAAAAAAGTGTATACAATACAAATGTAAAACGAATTAAAATACCACTGGTTTTTGTTGAAATAAACAATTTTTCTTTTTTGATAATCATAATAGTCCTCAGTTGTATAGAAAGAGTTATGCAGGAGGAAAGATTTTTACCTTTTAACTTACATTTGTACATGCGACGTCACTTATTTAATGTTATCTTGGCAATACGTTTTGTAAGTAACGTACATGTATTGTATGTGCATTTCTGATAGGGAGCTGTTGATAGCTGACACTTGACTGACTTTAACGTGATTTCTACGACCGTGTGTTGTAATTATGCAGTATCGCATGGATATATGTCAATTTTTGCAAGTCAGTTTTGACAAAATTTACATATTCGTAATAAATAGACAAGGGCAGTGGGAAGACTTCCACGCTCAATGAAGAGAGGCTGGAGGGAATCATGGCGGATGGCATTTTTTTCATTATTCAAATAATTTTCTTTGCCGATCTTAAAGGTCTGAGTTCTACACGATGAAGTTTCCCCAGACTTTTATACCCATAATCTCAGGCGGGAATATGCAATTTTCCACAACATCTACACGCAACGAGCTCGACATAATTTTGAAAGAATTCTGAATGCATTACATAAATTAACTTAATTTAGTGTTTAAATTTTGTTATATGTACATTCCATTTGAGGTTTTGACTGAATTCAGAGACTAGAATTCTGTTACCTGAACGTCAGAATAATTGCGTATTGTTTCATTTTCCAAATTAGGGCATGCGATTGCAGAATTGGAAATGCAAAAATGCATTGAACTGTTTTACTTTCGTTAAGCTATTATTTGTTATTATGAAAACCATTTGAAATTTCTAAAAATCGTACTATCTTTGTTTTCATTTTTTGCAAAACAACACTCGTGTCATCGACAAACAGAACCGTTCTTTCGTTTTTTATATCGAGGGCATATCGTTTACGTCTAACAGAAAGAGGATTAGGACTTAAGATCGAACCTTGCGGGAGACCCCATATTCAATTACCAAAGAAATTGGAAAAGATACGTAATAATGTCCTATAGTGCCTGTGCTCTATTTCTTATACTTTTTGAGATCGGTGTTTAAGGTACGAGGGTATCCAATCTAGGGCGATACAGGAATTCATAAGGTAATGTTTGATAGGCAAGATGGTTATGGTCAATAACGTCAAAAGCTTTCGAAAGATTTCTAAAAATATCCGCATGGGTGCTTCATGTTGTTACACTACTGAAACACATCTTTAAAAAAAGAAAACATGCCAGTTTCCGTAGATTTTGATTTTCTAATCTTCCGTGTTTGTGCGTCTCGAACACGTTTGCGTTTTCCTGAGAAAAGTTTTCCATTGAGACAAGTATAGAAAGCCTGTTAATATTTTTGAGAAAACCTGACAAAAGAGAAAATTAGTTGGTAATTTTGAATTTCAATTGGCTGAAGTATTCCATGTGGGCGTAAACAACCTGGGTGGTAATAACAGGTTGTTAAGCAGGTAATACAAGTTTTGCAATAAATAATATCCAGAAATTCATCTAAACCAAATGATATTAATTTTTTAGTTTTACTGACTTTTTCTCAGGGCTTCTTTGACGAAGTTTCGGATATTAACCATGCGAGACGAATCATTTTTGGGAACGGTAATTTTGATGTTGGAATTTTGCGATTTTAATCCCTTTGTTTGCTCAGCCCGCAAATTCTGGAAAGTGTTGGTTTGAAGCGATTTGCCACTTTTTTTCCCGGATTCTTTGCTTCTCTTTCAATTATCCTTTAAAACAGCAATTCTTCTACTAAGTAACAGAGATGAGTGGTCGCATTTTTTACGATATTTCATATGCTTTAGTTTTTGTTACTTGCATTCAATATATCCGATATTTTTTTTCATTATTATTCCGAGAATTTTGATTTGAATTCAGTAATAACGGTTGATGGAAAGCATTGAAGCACTAATGAAAGTCTTCTCAGAATGCCTGTTTGTCACCCACTCGTCCCTTCAATGGTTTGACTGCAGAACGTGCCAAAAAATTCTTTCACGTTCGTTAACGTACTAATTATCGTAATTACATGTCAGCATGCTCAACACGGCATGTTTCATTTATTGTCATGTTCATTATTTATTTTTTTTTTTTGTGTTCTTGTGTTCGACCACATGGCGAGTACATTCTTAATGTTGTTGGAAAATTAGTGTAGAGGACAGTTGCGTTTTTACTACATGAACCCTATTGTTGACGGACCTTCCGGACATTCAAATAGTACACTGTTTTCTTTTCATTTAATTCTATGAGTTTCATACAGTCATATGGCAGTATATAAGCCCGAAAATTAGTTTCATATGTGGCCTTCAGGGAATCAATTGCCGTCTCATTTAACGTTGCTGCTATGTGCGCCGTTCCAGACCTGCTAGCAATTGCTAATTTGTTGCATGAGCAAAAGTTAATTTTTTAATTTAAAAAGTACTGTATAAAGTGAGGCACTTTCGCGAATGTTTAGAATAAATGATATGGATTTTCGACAGTAGTTACGTAACACGCCTACTTTAAGTAAATTATGAAATTAATTGTGTCCGTTTTCATTTAAGGGCATTTCTGCCTGTTCATGAGAAACACAAGAATTTTATTTGAAATGATTTGCCATTAGTTGTCATCCGCATTAACTCTTTGTTATTGACCCTTTTTCTAGTATAATCCTTGAAATTTATAAGCTCAAACATTTCCATGTGTGAAACGTCAGAATAATGTTTGATGTTATGCTAACATTGGAAACCTGTCATATCCTTGGCGAAGTGGTATTCAAAGTAAATGGATTATTCTCTTTTTAAGTCATATTAATGAAACAATAAAAGTCCCGTAATTTTGTATAACCAGAGCTAGAAGCTCATTTTGAATCTGATGGTAGACTCAACTCATATACGTAACACTTCAAGATAAGGGAATTTTTCGAAAGAAACCTATACAAATTAATGGTATTGAAAACGGTGAACTGTTTCTTTGCCGGGTAAAGTTGGAGGTCAACTTTTGCTGTTCTGGCAAGACCTCAGACGGCTCACCTTCAACCTCTACCGGAGCGGCAAATCACAGTTTGTCCACATTAAATTTGAGGTGAAATAGCGTGCCTTCTTGCACGTTGTTTAGAGGTTGATCCTGATTTCCCACACCTATGCATTCCCACCATTTCTCATATTACTAAAATAATTGCATGTGAATGAATTTTGAACTCTCGCTACGATACCTAGATCGCATTCGAACAGTGTCTTTAGGAGAAAAATTGCGTCTGGCTGCTCTCGCGTATTTTTTTGTGGTGTCAATACCAGAGAATGTTCGAAGTAGTACTCTAGCAATGGACACGGATCACGCTCGATATTTACTTTTTTATCGTTAGCTCTTCTGTTTTCCTTACACACATACACCACACACAGGGATTAAAATATCTTCTATAAAACAAAATAAAAATATTTCTTGAAATGGTACATGTTTTCACAGACGGATTTGTCTGCTTCGTCGGGAGCAACATTAAATAGATAACAATAAAACTAATTATTAAAGTTATGAAGATTTTTT
>BOPP01000039.1:8219104-8243908 GCA_017312745.1 Gryllus bimaculatus | reverse complement strand
GATGTCATGTCAACTTAATAAGCTCATTTATTAAATATGTCCGGCTTTATTTTTGCGAACACAATGTATGTATGTATGTACTTTGGCACAACAGCTCTTTTACGACACTAAGGCCTATTAGCAACGTCCGGCTTTGCGGCCATGGGTTTAAGGGTACGTTGGTGGTTGGCACATAGCCTTCCCCTACGCTATGGTTTCTAATATTTCAACCTGAGAGTGAACACCGTTTCTCACCGTCACAGCAGCAACAGATATTGGAACGTTGCAATAAAGCCAGAATTACGTTTTTTTCCGCGAGGGGACTCGAACCGGGGGTTGCGCCGTGGAAAAGCGAGCACGCTAACCAAGGAGGCGCCGAGAACACTTCCGATACCATATAGAGAAAATTTCATTACGGTTTGTGATTGTCTTGTAAATGAAATAAATACATTCCGGCAAACCAATATAGTATATATTATATATTATATATATTATATATATATATATATATATTATATTATATCATGATTTCATGTATGAAAAAACATATCTAAACACTAACTTGATCGACTTTGTGTACATGATAACATTATAGTTAATACAATATATAGAGTCACTTAATCTCGTGTTGCACTGAAGATCTTGGTTTGATCACTAGTTGAATTGCATCACTGTAATCACTTACTAATTGCTCGTTATCATTTGGCTTCTTCATATTTACAGAAAATACACATTTTCTTTTTTACACAACCACAGATCTTTCGCTAGGCTTAACAACTCCTGCACTTTATCCCTAAAACGTTGTCAAACCCAAAGACTTCACACATGTTTCTCAATGTATTTCGACTCGCTAAATCCAAATCTGAAGCCAGAATAGCGGCATCACCTTCCATTTTTTAAATCGCGAAAAAACACCGCAAAATTGTAGATTGTAAATTTCAGAATGATTTTTTTGCGATTTAAAAAAACTGGAGTGTGGTGGCGCAATTCTGGCTACGATTTCGGATTCAGCGTGTCGAAATATACAGAGAAACATGTATCAACACAATCGATTTGTCAAGTCTTTGGGTCTGACTACTTTTTTTGTGGGCCCATGTTATCGCACCTATTTGATTACCACTGTGTGTGAGCGGTTGCCCACATGTATAGCATCAACCACACACGATCGCATCGAAGTGACTACTTCACAACTGCCAATCCGGATAGTTACATTAAGGGGTACGTTCCGACGCTAATACTTAACATCCAATATCATGCGAGTAGAAACACTGCGTTCACATTCCGTTTACAGGCTCTTGGGGAACTGAAGGGAAGAACTAGTATGAGTCAGCTTTATTTCTAAAATATTATTCGTTATTTTTCGATAAAACGACTATATTTCCAGTACATGGCCGCCAACATCCCGTCAGGGACTGGTAACTGTGGAAGAAGTCGAGGAAAATGAAGGAACAATGAAAAAGGGAGAAAGAAATTGCAATGTTTCTTTTGAAAGTAAATATCATACTCTTTCAGTTTGTGAAAATATTGTAAATATACTTTTAAATAAAGTAGATAAATATAATTGAGATGCTGTTATGTGGTTACTTGGTTTTTGCTTTCATATTTTTTGAAGGCGTGTGCCGTGAGTATTTAAATTCGCTGCGCATGCCGTGGGCAGTTTGCACTCTGCGAAGGCTGCTGGGAGTTGCAGCAAGCGCGGGACTCGCTCCAGCAACCCCGAGGCAGGGGAGCGAGTCTAGGCTAACACGCAAGCGCCAGAAGCGCTGTCTAAAGAGCAGAGAGTATCGGAACCGAGGGACTGTGTGTGAGCGTCTGCCGAAGCGACGTGGCTACGGGACTGTGCCTCGTTGGTGAATGTTGACCGCGCTGGGTTATGGACATCGTCTGGTTGACGGTAGTAGAAAAAAAGACTTGATTTTTCTCTCCCGGTAATCTGTCAACTATCAAGGTTTTGGTACAAGTGTATATATGGAAACATTGTAACGAAGTGCACAATAAATCTTTATTGTTACGTGTGTGTATCTTCTTTTGGTACTTCTTATTTCATCCATGCATTGATGAGGTTTCCAAATCTCTAGACGAAAATGCACGTATGTGATTCGACGTCAATCCTCCTTGTTGCTGTCTGACTTGTTTAAATAGAAAATAACTTTTGAAAGGTAGGACGGTTGTCCGTAAGCTCCGATGGAGGCTACAATGAAAACAATATGCGAGCTATCGCAAGGGCAGCGACGTGACTTGGTTGATTGATTAATGATTCTGGGCGCGTTAACTGCTAACATCAGTAGGCCCGGGTAATGCAGTGTAATACATATTTTCCTCGCGGGAGATGGCAGTGATCTTCCCAGGGACTCAGCCCCAGCCTGGTCAGCTGTTTCCAACATGTGTAATGGTGTAGGCAATGTATCTGTGTGGAAATAACGGGTGAAGATAGGACAAGGAAGAGGAAGAAAAAATGTACTGCACTGTACGCGGACCGTTTGTTACGGTACTGCTCCGGCATTCGCCTTACGTTAATCAGAGAATTCACGGAGAACTACCGATCAGAGCAGCCGGTCGCGCGAATTAGCCTCCATACAGCGGATGAATTCGACCCAGTTTTCTAGCTAGTGTCGAAAATCCTGCTGCCTCGATTCGAGGAACTTCCGATCAGAGGCACTGAAGTGACATCAGTTGATTCCCTGAGCCACCTTTGCCGGTTGGCCACGGCGTGGTGTCAGGACGGCGCCGATGCCCACGCGAACGCCGACGTCGACGCTGCCTGCAGGTACCTGCCTGTGAGCTTCAATCGATCGCAACCCCCGCTGGCCAGCGCGACCGCCGACGACACTTTCGCAGCGCCGGGGTTCGATCCAGGGCTGGCCGTGCGCGCTGCTCGCTCTGTAGCGCTGGCGTTCCCTTCATGCGAAGGCTGGGGAGCCGGTCTCTTCTTTTTCAGTCTGAGAATTTACTCGGTACGTGCACCATGAGAATAGAGGGAATAACCCATCAAATCTGTGCATGTTTCACTCCAAATCGTGTCACTGCAGTTTCTTTTACATGGAAGTCCTAGGGTTTGAGTCCCCACGGTGGCAGTATTTAGACACTAGTCAGATAGATAGGTCAAATCCAGCTGCTCTCTGGAGAATTCTCTCGGTAATTTCCGTAGTTTCTCCGATCAACATTAGGCGAATGCCGGGGCAGTACCCTAACAAACGGGTCATGGATCGAACGTAATCTTCCTTTTTCTCTCTTGACCTATACTCACCCCATACTTACACAATCTTTCACTTACATGCAGTACCTACCACATAAGTCGAGAGACCGGTAGGGAGCTTAGAGCTTATCCTGTCTGGAGCAGTTTGCCGCTAGTAGGAGATACCTAGTTAGGGAAACGTCGCAAACCGGTGTGTAAGCCGGCGCTGGATCTAGCCATTCAGTTGGGAAAGATGACTGGCAACTTCCACGATAAAAATCATGCAATGCACGTACAGGACTAGTGACCTGACCAGTTCACGCGCTCTTACAACGCTAATCAATTAATTCAGTGAAAATCATGTTACATTATTTTCGTATTTTTTCGAGTGCTTGAGTATCGGATTAAATTGTTGACACCTCTCTCACGACCGAGGTTTTCTTTCAGTTTTTATACTCGTTGGAAATTAATAGTACAGATCCGTTAGAGAACATTAATGTCTGGTGTTGTTAATGTCCTTTGAATTGTCATCTTAATCACTTACAGCATTTCGGAATGTCTCTAAAACAAACGCATCGCGGATACAAAGGAATGAAAAGAAAATATGCTTGGAACTCGTTCTTTAAAACCACACCTGTGCGAAACACCTTGCCACCAAACTTCGGGGGATTCGACGGGAGCCCGCTGCCAATGCAGTGGGAGAGATGCGGGAAGCGGGAATGGGGCGTGGATCGGGAGTCTGTGCCATCACTCAGTGTCGGCCGCTCATTTCTCACCGCCCACAAGGGGAGGAGGGGTGCGCTGGAAGGGGAAAGTGAGAGGGGCGAGGATCGTTTTCTTGTTATCGCCGCCCGGATTTATCTCCTGCTCTTTAATTCATCCGCGCAAACGGGCCGCGGTCACCGCCGGGGACCCGAAAGCGCGCCTCGTTTGGCGAACGGCCTCTTCTTCCCGCCCTTGATCATCCCTCGCTCCTTTTACCTCTTCGTGTCCTCTGTCTCTCTCTCTCCTGGCTTGCGTTCTTAAAGTTCACATTCACTGACTCCGAGTTCGTTTTTCGTATACTTCATAGTGTGTTAATATACTGCAGGAAAACGATCTTTTCAAAGGTTATATCACGAGTACTTTGGAAATTGTCGATAAATCCCCAACTTGCGGGACGCGGAGGGGATTTATCCGAGAATTTCTAATGCACGAGTGATATTTAATAGGACTATTTCACGAATGAAATTACGACCAACAAAGTTCGAAATTGAGCCTAATATTGAAAATAACGGAAAGCATGTTAAAACACAAAAAGTTACGCTATTTTTTGCACATCAACACAGCAATCGATAAATATCGCCGCCAAAGGTAGATGATTCTCAGTTTATTGGCCAATAGGGAGGGGTGGCAAGAAAAAATGGATAAAAAAGCGATTATTTTTTTAATACACCGTCCGGATTGAGGCATTTTATATGTACAGGTAGACACGATCGGTTTTAATTTCACGAGTGGAATAGTAGCAGAAAAAACACATTTTGCGAGTTCTATTCACGGAAAAAGTGTTGTTTTTTTTCCTTTTTTTCTGTACAAAGTATAATACTTTTTTTAAGTATCATTGTGAAAAGCCAAGGTTTTTGACACCGAAAAGAGTACTTTTTAAATGCCTCTGCCTATGAGCACTACCGCCGAAACCGTGCACCAACATGTAGGTAAGTGCTCACCAAAATGATTTGATTGAGGATGTAAATAAGTTGATTTCGCGAGGTATCGAATTTCAAATGTGGCTATCAATTTCCTGGGACATTTTCAAAATTTTCTCAACATTCTATCTTTAAAATAATTCGTGCACACAATATTATTTAAATATTACAAGTGTTCGACAAATTTTGAGTTATATTGTGACCATGTGTTAGACTCACCACAGTTTTAAGGATACAGAGTAGCATTTAGAACACATTGCATAAAACACTATAATCCATTGAGTAGAGGAACAACTCTGAAAAACCTTAGCGCTCTAGATCAATTCCCAGACCAAAAAAAAATACTCTTCCATTAAATTTCTCGTAAGAATTGAATGCAATACATTGAATGCAATAGGCATTTGCATTTAAATTAAACGTTTTTTGAATCTCTCGCTCTTCGTTCGATTAATTTTTCACGTGATGGCTGAAGTGATGTTTGGTTAGATTTAGCAATTGTATATTACGTAACCGTACATGTATGTGCTGATGTATATGCGATTGTAAGTGCGAAAGTACGTGCATCATCATTAGTTGGTCTAAAGGTCGCTCTCTCTTTTAGTCACGACAACCCTTACTTGCATAATCTAATTTTATATTTTACGTAAGTCGTACTCAATTAATTCCTTCGTGCTACTTTTATCTCTTACTTTTTATTCCTAAAAAATTCCATTTCACTTCTCTTCCTGATTTATTTCACTGTTAAATTTTTCCTTTATTCGAGATGAAATTATTTCTTTCTCGTGAAATATTATTTTCAAATGTCTCTTTTAATTCAGAATTGGCATATACATACATTTTTATGAATTTATTCTCTTCCATTATTTCTCTAATAATTTATGTTACTCTGTTATCTCACATTTTCACAATTTTTCGTTTCTCATAACTTTTTATCTTAATATTTCTCTTTCTTCAATGTAATTGATAGGATTTATAGTGTCCGTTAAACTCTTTCATCTTCTTCTCTCTCATATATAAAAATCGATCGGTCAAAAGTTCTCTGCTTCCTTTCCTTCTAAGTATTTTTTCTAAGTTCCTTACAATTTCACATCGTCCCCTCTATTTCCTTGTTTTCTTCGTTCCTCTATTAACTCCGATCAATTCCTCTTTCGCCAACGTTGCAGTCACAGCTAACTGGCTTCCTCCTCCAACACGCTCTTCTCATCATCTTTCTCCTCCCCCGCCTCTAAACTGCCCGGCCGTCGTTTACTCTTCACCGCCTCCTCCTCCCCACCTTCTCTTCGTCCCCCTTGCCCGCCGTCGTCGCTACCCCCTTTACCGCCTGGTTTTCTTCCAACCTTTTTTGATCCTCCTCAACCGCTGCCTTTACCTCCCTTTACCCGATACCTCCTTTCCTTATCCATATCCATTTTCTTCTTCTTCTCCCTCCTCCGCCGTCACAGCTACCCTGCTTTCTCCTGGTCCTCGTCGACCGCCGCTACCGGTACCCTCATTCTTCCTCTTCTTCCCTTCTCTACCCATTCCTCCTCATTGTCCCCTTCCGAGTGGTCACCGTTCCCCTCATGCCTTCTCGACCCCTACTCCTTGTCTTGCTGCTTCTCCAGCGCCGCCGTCACCCTCATGCCTGCGTCGCTTTCTCGTCCTCCAGGTCCTTTCCCCTCCCTTCCGTCACCGTCACCGCCAACTCGATTCCTCGCCCGCTTTCTCTCTACATTCTTCTCGATTCACTACTCCTTTCTCTACTTCTCCGCCGCCGCTGTCCCCGCCACCCCGATTCCTCCCCACCTTCTCGTCCTAGTCTTCGTTCTCTTTCCTCTCTTCCGCCACCATAACCGCTTCTCCCAAATTGCGTTCCCTTTCTCCTCTACTTTCTTGTCGATCCACTACTCCTTTTCGTTCCTCTGGTTCTCCACCGGACCGATACCGCCAGCCTGATGCCAACCTGATATTTTTCCTCCACGTCCTTCTCGACCCCCTTTCCCTTCTCGCCCCTCGACTTCTCCATCGCCTCCTTGATTCCTCCCCCACCCTCTCGCCCTACCCTTCGTTCTTTGGTTTTCTACTTTCTCCTCCACCACAATCACCGCTATTCCCATGTCTAATTCTCTTTCTCCTCCACGTCCTTCACGACCGTCTGCTCCTTTTCGTCCCTCCGGTTCCCCTCTAGTTCTCCACCGCCGCCGTCACCGCCCCCACCCCCGATTCTTCCTCCGGTGCCGGCGGCGCAGTCGCACGCTAATCTCGGCGCGCCGCCCGAGGCCTCAGGTGCGCGCCGCGCCGTGCAGACTCCGCGCCACCATTAGCGCCCCTCGCTGACTCTCCAAGTAACGGCCCGGCCGCCTCCGGCCCCACCCCCACCCCCTCCCTCACCCGACGCCCACATTGTGTTCCGCAGACGTCCCCGCCACCTCCGCCGTCGCCCACCGCCATCGCCCGTCCACGACAAGTGGCGAGGCTTGCTGCCGGGCGCGTTTTGGATCGGAAATAATCTGTGCTGGATAATGGACTGCGTAATTAATTTGTGTTCGCTTACATTTGCTATTTACGTAAAATATAGGGGAAATTGTAATAATGCAGGGAATTGTTGCGACAATGTTGATAGAAATATAGGTTTGGGTAGTTTGTGATATGGAAAAAAGTACTTTTTCATCAAAGTTTTTCACTCCGTCTGTTTGTCTCTTTGATCGTCTGTTGACAACAGAAACGCCTAAACCTCCCACAATATTTTTTTCCAAAGAGGACATTCCACAGTCTAGCCGCACTCGATGCCCTACGAATTTGAAACGGATCTTTTAATTTGTGGGGGTGTTTTGCATAAAACACTGAGAATATGCTCCAAATTTTCTCAAGGAAGTTTCATTTGTTTTAAATAATAAAGTACAAAATTCATGAATAAAAGAATCGATTTTCATTAAAATCTCAAAGTTTGAAAATTGCAAATGTTCAAAGCTTTTCAGCACTTTCTTTATTGACGCTAAAATATTTTTTCTCAAGCAAAGTATTTCTCAGTATTAGATCTTCAAATCATTTCATGTATTCATTCCTTTTTTGCAAACGAAATAAAGTTGTTCGTAACGACGGTGATGATCCAATGACACCAATTCAATCCCCCATACCTATCCCACGAGGATGTTAAATGAGAACCCCCATTTGTTTTGCATTTTCGGTTTTTTCCCATTACACAGCAGTAGAAGAATGTTCACGCTAGATTTAACTCTCGCTTAGTTTTGTTAACGCTGATTCCAGAAAAAATAACATATTCTTTGCATTTGCGAATGTCTATATTACTTGACATCATTATTCGCCAGCTAAATGAATTCGGCTTTTCCAATTCTATGAAATCAGGGTCAAGCTCCGTCCCTACAACTTGTTACTTCACAGTTTGTTTTCGCGGTCCTCGCTTTCCAACTAATTAGGCGTTGAGCTGTAAGGCTAGTTATTTCATTTCATTACATTACGGCGTCGTTTCAACACGTAGGGAGTTGGTTAACGCGTGGAGCAGGTGGACAGACGGGTAGACACGGGGCGCGCGGGAAGTCTTTTTGTCAGTAAGTAAAGTCCGTTTTTACGTGGCATAATTTTGTGTATCCCGGCGTGGCGACTGCAACACTCGTATGCGTAGTGCATGTTTTATTACGGGACTGTGTTCTTCCCCGTTGGATTCTGAGTTCCTGCGCCGACCTACAGGTCGGCGTCTAGGGTTCTCCATACCAGGAATATCTCACAAGCAAGGAACCGTCCCAGCCTGTTGAAGCTCTAAACTCCCAAGTGCTCTCCCAAAATGTGAGGTAATGAGTGCATTTAAGTGTAAGTAAGGGGTGAGAATAACACAAGGGAAAGGAAATTTGTGCAAATCGTGGCCCGTTGGTTAGGCACCGACAATCGCTCGGGTTTGTTCGCACAAACCGCGGAAATCTACCGATCAGAGCAGCCGGCCGCGAGAATTATTTATCTTAGGTGGTTTACAATTGACAGTTCAATATAGGTACAATATGCATACCACGCGCGAGCATCTATGTAACTTATTACTTAATTGATTGTTATAATCGATTATGACGATTGGTAACTCTACACACGTCCTATACATTGAGTTGACTCTTTTCGGAACGACGGCGATGATGAATTTCTTCAGAAGTATATATACCGCTGTCCTGTACTTCACACGAGCAATTGAAATTCGAATTGACTATAAAATATTGTGCAATCCAACTCTATCTTCATAATTATTGCTACCATAGGAATTGTAGGAACCGAATGTATCGTCTCTCAGTGCATATCGTTATCACTTGGACCAAGAAAATTTTTTTTTTCATTGCAGTATACAACCTCTGGAAAGGTGACACCGTCTCTATCTTGTTATCTCTATTTCTAATCATTATAAATTTCACTTTTCGAAATAAGCATTCAATTCCTTGATTTTATATTTTTGTTTTATTTTCAAACTTTTTTATTGTGCTTCTTATCAGTCATAATTTGACACATTCACAAAAAGTATTGTTTATTACATATTTAATGGACATATTGTATTGTAAAGAACGTACTATACTTTTCTCTTTTTTCTGTCATATTTTACTTATCTAAGGCTGGGGTAAACAAATACCTCGCGCGGGTAAAAAAGTTCGTACTGGCTCGCGAATATCTTAATGTTAATCAAAATAAAATAGCAAATAATTTATTCACAATAGGTTTCGAGAAAGATTTAGAGAAACTAGAGGGTTGCCGCAAGACAGTAGGACAGGTGAGAGCTTTTGTCCAGTTTTATCCAGAGTGTCACAAAGTTGCCGCTATGCATCGCGCTCTAGCGGTTGAATGAGTTGTCAAAAATTAAAGTTAACACATGAATGTTCTAGGAATTTTGGCCGTCTTGATTTTGTGTAGAGTAGTATTTCCCATAAAACGCTTAGTTTTCGAGATACAAGCGATGCTTTTTTTCAGTTTTCTCTGTGAATACAACATTGTTTGACTTGTCAAACTTAAAATTTGAACTCAACACCCCAAAAAACACAGCAGAGATAACAAAAATCTTATGCATTTCCCCCTCCGGATCTAACCATTTTTGAGCACCACTTGACTGGACTACTGGACTGCAGTCTACAGCGCGATAATTTTTCACTTCTGAGAAGTAGGGTTGATAAAATTCTGTTCATTTTCCGTTACAAAATCGTTAAAATCTCGGGATTAAAATGAAGGTGGAGTTTAAATCGAGTATTTCCTATTTCTGCTGCCTTTCATTCCTCCACTAAACCATGAAAGTTCAATTATCATTATCCTCTAAGCATTTAATAAAGAAATTATGTTTTCATAACTGTGGACTCATACGACCAATGTTCTTTCTATGTGACTTAACCAGGCTATCATGATTTTGAAGAGCCATACTTTGCAATACTCGACCCTTAATCTAGAGAGAATATTGACTAATATTGGATAGGAGTAACCATTCAAAGTGTAAGTTTTCCATGCCTGCACAGGGAGGTCATGCTTCCTTCAAAGAGGACACAGTCAGCATACGCTCTATTAATTCATTCTATCACTCTTTTGATGGTGCCAAAACCTCTCAAGCACGACTTCAAAATCCTTACCTACCTTGTCAACAATGTGGTAAATCATGGGGAGAGGTCTAACTGTGTACATTCTGGCGACAAATGTGGACCAGATTTACCAGCAGATACACAGCGTAAAGAGGTATTTTAATGCAAATGTAAGTTTTGCTCTCACATACATGATATTTTTTTTTTAATTTTCCATTAGCGTTTTTACCTAAAAAGATTACATTCATACATCGAGTTCATCTCCTTTTTTCCCAGAACGGCATAACTGTAGTAAGTCCGTTTCGTTGAATTATGTTGCGCACCAGCTATGTCGCCGTACAGATGTGACTTTCATCTTAACTGTCGTAACAAGGTTTGAGTTTCTGGAATTCTCGTGATTGCGAAACCTCCACGCTGCCCTTTTCCTTTGGGGAAGCGCGGCAGCCAGCGAGATACGCTCAGGCACAAATTGAACGTCTGGTCTCTTGCAATGCTTCAGAGAAAGGAAGCCTTATCCAGAATCTTCGACTGAATACGTAACACTCTTTAGGCCTAATGACTTACGTAACCGTAACTTGGTACGAACCTCACTCTCTAATAAGTGTTATGATGATGTACAAGCGTCTTGCCGTTATGTATATTTTTAGGTTGGTATGTGGGTATTAACAAGATTATAACTTGTAAAGGAAATATGTAAAACAAATCCATCATATCAACTTCCTATGTTGCAGAATCTTCAATTTTGAAAGAGTGAATAAGCTTTTTTTATTTCACAATAAATTTTTCAGTTTCGTTCTTTTCTATAACTGAACTATTGGTGAACAACAAATTGACATGACAATTTTCGACTACAATCAAAACCCCAATTAATTGTTTCTGCTAGTGGTTGAAGTCCTTTGTTGTTTCCTTTGTTTTATGGCAAAGCCATTTTTGATGTTTTGTGACATCATGAAATCAATTTAATACTGTTTATGTACCTTGACACGTCCGGAGAGTATAGAATCTAAGAAACTTCCCATGATTTAAAACAATATTAAATGAAAACTTTTTATTATAAAAAAAGTACGTGAAATTATTTGAAGATCTAGTATTGAATACTTAGCCTGAGAAAAAATATTTTCGCTTTACTAAAAACCTGAACTGTTGCAATGTTGTTGAAAAATTTTGAAGTTTTACAATTTTCAAAATTCTTGAGGTTTTAATGAAAATCGATGCTTTCATAAAAAAAATTTTACAGTATTTTAGCTAAAACTAAAAAATAAAACAAATGGAACTTCTTTAAGAAAATTTGAAGAATATCCTAAGAGCTTCATACAATGTACAACCCACAAACTAAAAGATCCATTTCAAATTCGCAGGGCATTTAGTGCGACTCAATTGCTATCTTTAGTTCTCCTTCCTTGACCTATCTGCATTCCTTACTTGCTTACACTACACTTCACTACCACACTTTTGAAGAGACCAGTCGGGAGCTTTCGGCTTGTCCCGGCTGGGGCAATGTCCCTCTAGTAGGAGAAACCTAAATGGAAAATAGGTCGGCTTGCGTTTCTTCCCTCCTCCTGGTATCGACTCCCCACTATACGCTGCTAGATCGGATTCCGACGCTTTCTGGCTAATCCCAGCCGCTTGCTGCTAATCGATAGTTTTCCGTAAGATCTCAAAACAACAGTAACTGAATGTGGAGCTGTAACCTGAAAAACTGGTCACGCATTACCGGCGACTAACACACATGTCGATAGATCCGTCTGCAGTTTATAATCTGTCCCGGAGAGGGCAGTGCTCCGCTGAGAGCAGATAACTGGGAAGGATCGGAAACAGGCATGTAGGTCGACGCCGGATTACATCTCCACATCACAAGATACATTACGCACTAAACGTAGGGGGATATGGGTCATAGTAGTTTGCGCACTCGGAAGCAGAACATACTCATTCAGTCCTGATGGGCTGTGACTCACGAACGAGGGAATGAAACTATCCTTGAAGTGGACCTCGAGTGGGTGCTACTCTAGTGTAAGACCGCACAGCATATGTGTGTGTAGCTAGTACAGTGTTGCAAATTTTTACGGTCTCGGAGCGATACTTGCAACGCATCCCTTGCCTCAGAGTGAATATTACGAGGCAGCAGAATAATACAGACCAGCAAAAATCTCTTCAACCAGAATCTTGAACACCCAAAATTAGACACTCAAATATAAATTTGAGAGCTTGTTTTAAAACGTGATTATTGTATATCATTCGAGCAGCGATATTTTTAATGATACAGTATATAATGGTTACGGGACGATTTCTAATAATATGAAACATCTTAATATTTTAAAATGTTTACTCCAAAACATTTTATACATAAAAAGCGTTCTATTAATAATTAATCAACAATCAACTAATATTTCATGGGCTAAAAGCGTATTTAATTTGTTCTTCATATAATCTTGCATCTTCTCACTATCATTAACTTAATTATAAACTGATAAACATTGTTTGAAAAATTATTTTTACTACATAAGTTAATATTGTGAACGAATTTTAAATCTTGAAATAAAGGAACTCTTTTCTTGTTGAAGAGATCCATGTGTGCAAGAATTCCTTGGAATGCACCTTAGCTAATTAACAGCCGTCATGACTGTTCAGAACGTTAATGAAATTCATTTCTATATAAATGAAACGTCATATCATAATTATTTGAGCACCTATCTCAATTAATGGAGCTACAACATAACATACTTTCTAGCAATATTTGAAACGTTCTAATTTTCGAAAATTCAGAGAATTGAACAAAAGTTAAATATGCCTTATTTTTATAAGCGTACATTGCATTATTCGAGAAAAATATGAAACACTGCATTATTCGAGAAAATAAAAAATTTGAAACCATTTTTGATAAAACAATTAATAGTAAATTGCTTATATTTCACGATAAATTATGAGAAAACCACACATATTACCAAATGGTTCTACATCACCGAATTTAAAGATTGATTTTTTCATGAAAATAACTCTTTATCTCCAATATAGTAGCTAGCTGAAGGACAACGCCGAAAAATTTGAACATTTGCCATTTTGAAAAGTTTAATGAAAATTAAATCTGTGTCATTTTTAAAGCGTACGTTGATCATCCAAAGATGAAAAACGTAAAAGCAATTGAGTCAATTTTGAAAAACTTCTGAAAGTATCGTTAAAGCTTAATGTAAAGTTCCTCTAAAAACTCAAAATACCCGAGGCCTATAACAATAAATCACAGGGCCTTGAACTGTGTCGACAGTTTAAACGCTAGCGTTGACCACGCACGAACAGAGTGAAGGTTTGCCGTAAACATTTTTTTGATATCAAGGGCCAACAGCACTTGAATTTTGACTTCACAAAGCGTGATAGAGGCACTAATTTACTTGATTTACGAAGAAACTTTCTTCTCTTTGTTGATGTCAGGGCTCCACAAAAACGAGTTTTCAGACGCAAAGTCTCGAATTTTCGCTGCAACATTGAAATAATATCTTCTAAGTAGGTAGTAAATGAGAAGGTAAAAATACAGAAATAACTTAACATTTTATAGACAATTTATTAGAACGTTAAAAAGATGAGGGTAAATAAGCTTTGAAAAAGAAATTCATAATTTTCAAAACTAATTTTAAAAATTCATTTAATGTTCCTAAAAAGAATTGAGCTTAGACAAAGTGTCAGTAATCCATTCCAGAAAATAACTATCGTTTCAGTGCTCCGGGGAACGGCATTTCTTTCACGGCGTTAACGTTTGAAGCGTTGGCAAATTGGTACACATAATTATATTCATTATTCTGCATTATTGGAAGCAGCTCGCTACAATCAGTTCAAAACGAGAACTTTAGGGACGTCACGCTTTCAAACCCTTCTGCATAGCATTCTGCCGGTCCATCAAGAACCCGAGAGTATCCAGGTAATTGCAACAACCTGGATACTTCGCCACAATGATCAGAGAGGTGTAGTAAGATTGGACCAGGTGTATGACCTGTAAAAAATCCAGAATTCTTAGTTCCGATAAGTAGTATCACCCTCTTACTTGCAATGAAATCAAGTATTGGTACTTTACTTTCTGCAACCACTGCATCTAAAATTGTGATTAAGTTCCTAATTAATTTATTAAGATTATAATAATTTCCGAATCTTACTGTCTACCTCATGAAGAGAAAACTCCCATGATTTTTGGCTCGTTTTATTACATCAGAGTGTGTGGGAGCAGATGTGTTCGAAATTACTCTGAAGGAACCTCGCGTGGTGCGATTTCAATAATCCCATTATTATCCCATTATGCCCAGAAGGGTCAATCAATTAACCCATTATAATTTTAAGGTACTAGGGTGCTCTTTTTTCGTATTTGTGTTTGGTAAATGTTTAGGAACAGACCGTTAAGCGGGTGTCTGTTACGACGGCTTTTATTTGTTTTAATTATATTTGTCATTTTCACAGTATTTCTTTAAAGGGTCATGTCCCTAAAAGTCTTTCTTATTGCACCCAAGTGGCTAAGATTTTTTGACATGAGAATCGCAAAACGAATCTATGGAATTGAAATAACGTGTTTTACATTTGATTAATTATGGAAGTTTCGGGTGAAATTCTATTTCGATTTAGATTTATTAAGTCAAAAAAACAGTAAAAACTCTATGTGACGTATGAGAGAGAAGATCATTTGCGCACGTTTTCTTGAGTTCCAGAATCCCTTCCCATCATCTACCCGTGCGAAACATTTAATCAAAATAATGCATCTATTTTTAAACAGCTTGAAAATGTTCTCAGAGCCTTGATTTCGGACAGTTAACTATAAATAGTTGAAAGGTGAGAAAATATTTAAAAGATTAAAAAAGCTCGAGATTAGCAATATTTGGGGAAAAAACTAGACATTTTCGTTCCAGAGTTATAAAAAAATTATTTCCATCGGTAAACGAATTGCAGGTATGATTTCTCTACATTGCTAACAAAATAGTAACTCGACAGTACCTCTACTCCTAACATTACAAGCAAAAGAAGAGTTCAACAAAACGTGCGCATAAGCTACATTTACGTCTAGAAGCAAAAGAAGATGCCATCTCAGCATTTGCTCAATGTATCAGGGAAACTGGACAAAAACCTAATCGAGATGGAGTGTCACTGACCCGGAAGCTGAAGTACATTATTTGATACAAACATATTAATCAAAAAACTGTATTAAGCAAACGTATTAAGTAAAAAAGTGTATACAATACAAATGTAAACGAATTCAAAATACCACTGTTTTGTTGAAATAAACAATATTTTCTTTTTGATAATCATATAGTCTCCAGTTGTATAGAAAGAGTTATGCAGGAGGAAAGATTTTACTTTTAACTTACATTTGTACATCGACGTCAATTATTTAATGTTATCTGGCAATACGTTGTAAAGTAACGTACATGTATTGTATGTGCATTTCTGATAGGGAGCTGTTGATACTGACACTTGACTGACTTAACGTGATTTCTACGACGTGTGTTGTAATTATCAGTATCGCATGGATATATGTCAATTTTGACAAGTCAGTTTTGACAAATATTACATATTCGTAAATAAATAGACAAGGCAGTGGGAAGATTCCACGCTCAATGAAGAGAGGCTAGGAGGGATCATGCGGATGGCATTTTTTCATTATTCAAATAATTTTCTTTTGCGATCTTAAAGGTCTGAGTTCTACACGATGAGTTTCCCCAGACTTTTATACCATATCTCAGGCGGGAATATGCATTTCCAAAACACACGCAACGAGCTCAGACATAATTTGAAAGAATTCTGAATGCATAACATAATTAACTTAATTTAGTGTTTAATTTTGTTATATGTACATTCCATTTGAGGTTTGACTGAATTCAGAGACCTAGAAATTCTGTTACCTGAACGTCAGATAATTGCGTATTGTTCATTTTCAATAGGGCATGCGATTGCAGATTGGAAATGCAAAAATGCATTGAAACTGTTTTTACTTCGTTAACTATTAATTTGTTATTATGAAACCAATTTGAAATTTCTAAAATCGTACTATCTATTGTTTCATTTTTGCAAACAACACTCGTGTCATCGACAAACAGAACCGTTCTTCCGTTTTTTATAATCGAGGGCATATCGTTTACGTATAACAGAAAGAGGATAGGACTTAAGATCGAACCTTGCGGGACCCCATATTCAATTACCAAAGAATTGGAAAGATACGTAAATAATGTCCTATAGTGCCTGTGCTCTATTTCTACTTTTTGAGATCGGTGTTTAAGGTACGAGGGTATCCAATCTAGGGCGATACCAGGAATTCCATAAGGTAATGTTGATAGCAAGATGTTATGGTCAATAACGTCAAAAGCTTTCGAAAGATCTAAAAATATCCCAATGGGTGCTTCATGTTGTTACACTACTGAAACAACATCTTTAAAAAAGAAAACATGCAAGTTTCCGTAGATTTTGATTTTCTAAATCTTCCGTGTTGTGCGTCTCGAAACGTTTCGTTTTTCCTGAGAAAAGTTTCCATTGAGAAAAGTATAGAAAAGCCTGTCTAATATTTTTGAGAAACCTGACAAAAGAGAAATTAGTTGGTAATTTTGAATTTCATTTTGGCTGAAGTATTCCTGTGCGTAAACAACCTGTGTAATAAACAGGTGTATAAAGGCAGGTATACAAGTTTTCAATAAATAATCCAGAAATTCATCTAAACCAAATGAATATTAATTTTTTAGTTTACTGACTTTTCTCAGGGCTTCCTTTGACGAAGTTTCGGATATAAACATCGAGACGAATCATTTTTGGGAAGGTAATGATGTTGAATTTTGCGATTTTAATCCCTTTGTTTGCTCAGCCGCAATTCTGGAAAAGTGTTGGTTGAAGAGATTTGCCACTTTTTCCGGATTCTTGCTTCTCTTTCATTATCCTTTAAAACAGCATTCTCTACTAAGTAACGAGATGATGTGGTCGCATTTTTTACGATATTTCATATTGCTTTAGTTTTGTTACTAGCATTCAATATATCCTGATTATTTTTCATTATTATTCCGAGAATTTTGATTTGATTCAGTAATAACGGTGATGGAAGCATTGATAGCACTAATGAAGTCCTTCTCAGAATGCTGTTTGTCACCCACTCGGTCACTCAATGGTTGACTGCAGACGTGCAAAAATTCTTTCACGTTCAGTTAACGTACTATTTCGTAATTACATGTCACATGCTCACACACGGCATGTTTTCATTATTTCACCACATGCGAGTACATTATTAATGTGTGGAAAATTAGTGTAGAGGACAGTGCGTTTTTACTACATGAACCCTATTGTGACGGACCTTCCGACATCATAGTACATGTTTTCTTTCATTTAATTCTATGAGTTTCATAACAGTCATATGCAGTATATAACCCGAAAATTAGTTTCATATGTGGCCTTCAGGGAATCATTGCCGTCTCATTTAACGTTGCTGCTATTGTGCCGCCGTTCACAAGACTGCTAGCAATTGCTAATTTGTTGCTGAGCAAAGTTAATTTTTTATTTAAAAAGGACTGTATAAAGTGGAGGCACTTTCCGAATGTAGAATAAATGATATGGATTTTCGACAGTAGTTACGTAACACGCTACTTTAGTAATTATGAAATTAATTGTGTCCGTTTTCATTTAAGGGCATTTCTCATGTTCATGAGAAACACAAATTTTATTTGAAATGAGTTTGCCATTAGTTGTCATCCGCATTAACTCTTTGTTATTGAACTTTTTCTAGTATAATTCCTTGAAATTTATAAGCTCAAACATTTCCATGTGGTGAAACGTCAGAAATAATGTTTGATGTATGCTAACATTGGAAAACTGTCATATCCTTGGCGAAGTGGTAAATTAAAAGTAAATGGATATTCTCTATTTTAAGTCATATTAATGAACAATAAAAGTCCGTATTTTGTATAACAGAGCTAGAAGCATCATTTTGAATCTGATGGTAGACTCAACTCATATACGTAAAACTTCAAGATAAGGGAATTTTCGAAAGAACCTATTAAAATTAATGGTATTGAACGGTGAACTGTTTCTTTCGGGTAAAGTGAGGTCAACTTTTGCTGTTCTGGCAAGACCTCAGACGGCTCACCTTCAACCTCTTACCGAGCGGCAAATCACAGTTTGTCCACATTAAATTTGAGGTGAATAGCGTGCCTTCGTTGCAGTTGTTTAGAGGTTGATCCTGATTTCCCAACCTATCATTCCACCATTCTCATATTACTAAAATAATTGCATGTGATGAATTTTGAACTCTAGCTACGTACCTAGATCGCATTCGAACAGTGTCTTTAGGAGAAAAATTGCGTCTGGCTGCTCTCGGCGGTATTTTTTGTGGTGTCAATACCAGGAGAATGTCGAAGTAGTACTCTAGCAAATGGACACGGATCACGCTCGATATTTACTTTTTTATCGTTAGCTCTTCTGTTTCCTTTACACACATACACACACACAGGGATTAAAATATCTTTCTATAAAACCAAATAAAATTATTTATTGAATGGTACAATGTTTCACAGACGGATTTGTCTGCTTCGTCGGGAGCAACATTAAATAATAACAATAAAAATAATATTAAAGTTATGAAGATTTTCTTCAAAATATAATAAATAGAAATTCAAACCCTTATCCTCACCCTATCTTAACATCATGATAACAACGTTGACATTTTTTAATTAATATCGTGTCATAAGCTGTAGTAAATATGTTACCTGCCACATTTGAATTTATTTTTATAACTGTTTCAGAAATACTCCTTGCTCCTTTTCTATATTTCCGTCCGTGAAACGTGCCATTCACTAAAACATTTTACGGAATTTAACATGCTTAACATATACTACACTTCCACTCATGTCGGGACCTTAGGGACTGTCCTGACTGGAGCGCTGTCCCTCTGAAGGAGATACCAAAAGAGGGGAAATTGGCAACCTCTCAGTTTGGTTGAGGTCAGACACGCGAGGTCGGAATACCACCACCTTATAGCCACCACTTCATTTACGGAAGAAATAACAATCGGCAATTGACGCTCCTGGAATCAATACTCAAAGTAAATTACCAGGCATCGATTGAGACCATTCCTCTTACAATAGGCCGGAAAAGCTGAGAACTGAGGACCATACTAAAGAAGCGTGCTCTCGTACAGCTTTGCGCACGGGGCCCTCCGGAGGCGCCGCGCGCACCGGCAGTCGCGGGGCGAGGGGGAGCGCTGTGCCGTAGGCGATGGCGGCGATGGCGCGGTGGCGCGCGGCAAGCGGGGATGAATATACGAGCAACCCCTCGGCCGCACTGTTTTGCGAGAAGGTCGTAAAGTCATGGAACCGCCCGTAAAACCACAGAGAGCGAAGAGAGTGGATAAACTGCGAAAGTGTGCCCCCTACCGCCACCATCGACGGCCCGCCGCCCGCGCCCCCGCCGCCCGCCCCCGCCGCCCCGCGCCCCGCCGCCCCCCGCCCCCCGCTCGCCCCCGCCGCCCCCCGCCGCCCCGCACGCCCCCGCCGCCCCCGCCGCCCCCCGCCCCCCGCCCCCGCCGCCCCCTACCACCCCCGCAAATACCTCGCCGCCCCCTCCACACGCGGTCACGCCGCCTCCTCTCGCCTCCACCGTCCCCCGTCGACCTTCGCCGCCGCATGCGCTGCCGCTCCCACCGCCACCGCGTACATCAGCCTCCCCCCGCGGGGTGCCATTCCTGTTCCGAGACCAGGTGACACGGTTCGTGCGCGACATGTGACATGTCATTAGCGCCACCAAGTAAATAGGCGAAAATAGTCACGAAAAGCTTTGACGTGCTGATGAAACGTCGGCTTTTTATAAAAATTGAAGTCAGGAATCGACACGTTATGTACAATAAAACCATTGGTGAAGACAATAATCTCATTTACCCATAAAAAGTTGCTATGAAATGATGTTCAGCGATTGCGTGTTTAGAGCTCGTGTTGAATTAACGCCGCGATCCAAAATATTGAATTTACCTGTATAGCATATATCAGAAAAAATTAACAAACTTCTAAGGCATGCAGAGGGGTTGACAATGATCATGTTTTGTCAATAAACATGTAGTGAAACGTTAAATATAACAGAGTTATGTTTTATAATATGAAACATGCCCCTGCCTTGTAGTCAACATCGTACGCACAGTTCTGCAGATACATGAAATTTCCTTGACTGGGACAGAACGTGGCCTGTCGAACATCGTTACCTAAAAGTCAGTGGAGATAGTCACTTAGGATATCTGTTTTAAAAAATTTTCCACTACTTAGTCATTGGCAAAAAGTGGTCCTTTTTGACCCATCTACATGCCGCAGATGTTTGTACCATTTATTGTGAGACACATGCAGAATTGGAGAGTTCATATTATTTTATTAAATGTATGAAGTCTTCAATTTTAAACACGGCTATATTAGAAATAGTGAAGCTCATTTAAGAAATAGTGAATTTTTCGAGAATTTCGGTGCAATGAAACGAATGCAACGACATAAAATGTATATTTGGACGCTTTCCCTGTGAGTTTGCGCCAATTGCAAGAAACGAATGCCAAAAAAATGAGAAAGATACGTACGGTTATCTCAATATATTGAACTTCTATATTGTGAATATGACAAGCTCGCAAAGAATACTTGCAACTCAATATACAGCCAATGGTTTCTTATTATAGTTACAGAGCCGGATTTAGTCTGAAAGATACATTCGTTGCTGAGTTACGAAGAGACGAGAAGAGGATGGTGAATTATATATCGGTCGTATCTAAAACATCTTTCCTCATAGATCTTTTCATTTCCTGATTTTCTCCTGACCTAATGACTTTTTAAAGATGTTTGTATGACGCACGGCACTAATCTTGTTTTACCTAGAGAACAAAAAATTTCTGAAAGAATGATTGACCACATGAGAACATTATCAAAAACATGAGACGATATTGGAGGATGCAGATTGGTTAACAAATTTGACAAGTTCTCTCTTTGTTGATTTCGTTGGCAAATCAAAGAAAAGACCATGAAAGGGAAAAAGAAATGATGGACAGCAAATAAAGTAACATGAAAACTGTGATCGAACGATGTGCTCCTGACTAGTGGAGAGATCGTGACAATGAGATATGGAAGGCATTTGCTTTCCACCTCCAGAGGCATTTGCTTTCCACCTCCAGGTGCAGGAATTCAAATGCTTCTTACATCGCGAGAAATATCTGGTGAAGGAAACGAGTTCGCAGCTCGGAACCTCTCGTTTATCCTTTCTCGTAATCCACAACCGATGCATACCCGCTCAACCCGTGATCATCATTATCACTGCATCGCACAATTCATCACCTCTGGTAAGAATTCAGATTGGGAGAAATCTTAAATAATTACATTGTCGTAATGTATGGGGTCTCATGATAAATGTGACGAACTTAGAGTATCTGTAGAGGGATCGAAAACGATCACTTTTTGCCAATGAACATATACTGAGAAATTCAATATATCAGATAAACATGTGTCTTTTGATCGTAATTGAACGGCTATCGTATACGCACATATGTTCAGCAGGTACATAAAATCTCCTCAACTGCGACAGAACTTGTGCTGAGGAACATCTATACCTACGCATTTGCTATGCATGTCAAATGCCACACGGGTAACTCATTGCGTGTTAACGTGTTATATAGAATTTCCCAGCACATGTTCATTGGAAAAAGTGATCGTATTCGTTCTTTCTCCTCGCCCTAGAATTTCGTAACATTTATTCTGCGACATCGTATAATTGGCACGAAAACGAAGCGAGCGCAGGCACCCATATACGGCGCTTGTAGGAGGGTGACGGACAGGAGCGGTAGTGAGGGTGAAGGGAGGGGGTTACGTACTTGGAAGTAAGAAAGGCCAATAGTGGGGGTGAAAGGAAGGACGAGAGGAGGAGATGACGGTAGAGAGGAGAAGTGATTGGGCAGCGCTGGCTGCTACGCACGCTTTTATCGGTTTGCCCCACATTCCGCGTCGCTGCTCCTACTGACTCATATTGCGCCCCACAGCGACCCCCGCGCACTAGACTTAAGTTTCCCCATGCAACGCAGTGCATCGCACATTTATAAGCTACCCACTTCCCTATACAATTATTTTGTCTTGTTTTATGAGAAATATTACGTTATTGAAGGATCATTATATCTGCAGAGAAATAATAAAATTGTATGGAAATATTCACTCCAGGTCACAGAACGAATGTGAGACACATTATCATCATTTTATACCTGCCAAATCCATTGTTATACATTAAATTTATCATTTATTTAATTCACGGTCATTATGATCATAAATGGCATGTTTTATTCATCCCACATTATACATTAGTGAAACACACATTATTCAATTCTTAAAATTGCAATATTTATATTTTTACTTTCCCGTATACGCACGTACACTATGTGATCAAAATTATCCGGACAAGAGGCTTACCTGTTTGTGGCGCCCTCTATTGGTAATTCTGGAATTTAATAGGGTGTTGGCTCACCCTTAGCCTTGATGACAGCCTTCCACTCTCGCAGGCATACATTCTATCAGGTGCTGGAAGGTTTCTTGGAGAATGGCAGCCCATTTTTCACGGAGTTCTGCACTGAGGAGAGATATTGATGTAGGTCGGTAAGGTCTGGTACGAAGTCGGCGTTTCAAAACATCCCAAAGGTGTTCGATAGGATTCACGTCAGGACTCTGTGCAGGCCAGCCCATCAAGGATGTTATTGTCGTGTAACAACTCCGCCACAGGCCGTGCGGTATGAACAGATGCTCGATCATGTTGAAAGATGCAATCACCATCCCCTAATCAATCTTCAACGGTGGGAAGCGAGAAGGTGTTTAAAACATCAACGTAGCGTACAGTGATAGCGCAACACAAAGCAACAAAAGGTGCAAGCCCCCTCCATGAAAAACACGACAACACCATAACGCTATTTTGGACGGGTTCGAATACTTTCGATCACATAGTATATATACGCAGTAGTATAGGGAATAGTGAGTCATTACATTAAGTTCATTTACATTTTCTTGAAAATTTTAGTAGTTTTTGCGTAATATTGCGTGTGCAAGTTTAAGAAATTACAAAAACAAGATTTCCTCAAAAACGGATCCAATTTTTTCTTTAGACGTATAGTAAGGATAGTACTAAATGTACTCTAAAAGATGACATAAACGCCATATTGTTCTATTCCTTTGTTTCTTCACAAATCACAAAAAATATTTTTACTTCTCTCACGTCGTTAATATTTTCATTAGCGGCATTATGATCATATTATTGTATTTATGAGTACATGTGCTTTAAATAATGTCCTATAAAGTTTCTCGAAAACTCAACCCGTTGCTGTCAAATTTAGCTTAAAATTTTGCAATTTCAGAAACCCTCAAACGCAATTTTCTTTCTTTTTTTCTTCAAACTTTTCCATATGATAGTGCTAATTGCACTTTTTATCAAAAATTACACTAGTGTAATTTTTTTCAAGATCTCTCATGGTGATGATACCGATGATGTTTTCGCTTCGATTTAAATTAACTTAAAATTAAAAGAAGATATGAGTCACCTAATATACATACATTCATTTGCCTTTACCTCTCAGAAATACTAAACACTTTCGAATACATTATTCTATAGTACTACCACAATACACACGTAAACGAAATGTAGAAAAAATCCTTCTAACTACAGAAAAGATAAGTTTCGGGGACAGTTGAATATGTATATTAATGTAGAAAATTGCAATTAAAACAACTGACTGCAAACTTTCCTCTAGCTCTAGCGAAATGTCCATCATGCGCAGAAGCTAAGTAAAGAAGTCAGTATCATTGTTGCCACTCAGCATGAATTTAAACAATGCCTTGATTAAATTCGAAAACTGGCGTCGGCAGGCGCTGGCGGGAGCTGGCTGTGCGTTCCAATGTAGTCGTAGCGCCGCGTCGCCGACGCCCTGGCCGCGACGGGAGCCACCGCCCCTCTCCAACCCCGCAACCCTACGCCTTCAGCCACCCATCCTCTGAAGTCACCCATCCCCCGGCCGCCAATATTGACGCCGGCCGGGGTAGGGGCCGTCCCTGTCACCATGATTTCATTGCGCTCATTGCATTCGCGCGTCGGGGACGCGGCCCTTTCCCTCTCCCCTGCCCGCTACGCACCGCTCCGTTCCGCGCCCCTCCGCCCCGCGCCCCCCGTCCGCCCCGCGTCCTCCGCCCGCGCTCCTCCACCCCGCGCCCTCCGCCCGCGCCCTGCCCACACCCTCCGCCCCGCGCCCTCCGCCCCGCGCCCTTTCTTTCCCCGGCCCCCGCCTCTTCCTTCCACCCCCGTGCCCCTCGCCCCACACCCTCGCCCCGCGCCACCCGCCCCGCGCTCCCCCGCCCGCACTCCTCCGTCCGCGCTCCTCCGCCCCGCGCTCCTTCCGCCCCGCGCCCCTCCGCCCCACACCCCTCCGCCCGCGCCCCTCCGCCCCTGCGGC
>BOPP01000039.1:8186985-8219079 GCA_017312745.1 Gryllus bimaculatus | reverse complement strand
CCACCCTCTGCCCCCATCCGTCCCCAACTCCCGTCGCCCCGCTTTTCCTCCTGCCCTTCGCCACGCGGTGATCCCACGTTCGCACGTTCGCGCCCATCGCCGCGTTCGCGCCCATCGACGTCCAACTCCACCCACGTCGCTCCCTCTCCGTTCCTCGGGACAACCGGCTGAGTTTAGTTTTGGACCAGCATTACTGCTGTCTCTGCAGCGGCGTCCTTGGGGTTCAAGTCCCGACAGTGGCGATTTTTCGATACTAGCTAGAGAGCTAGGTCGTATTCATCCAATAGTGATCTCTGGGAGAGGGTTCTAGAGGTTGGCTGCTCTGATCAGTAGTTTTCCGTAGTTACTCCGATCAATACAAGGCGAATGCTGAAGCGGTACTCTAACAAATGGGTCACGGACAGCTCGCGATATCTCCTTCCTATTATTTGTCCTATGTCCTCCCCTTACACACTTTCTTGCTCTTCTGTACAACATATTTCTGGTGCTAAGAGCTTGTCCTGGATGCATGGGCCTCTGCGGGAGATTTGTGGGGAGAGAGAGAATTCTCCTCACAAGCCGATCTGGTAGACAAGTAGCTGGGCACCGGATCTCACTTCCAGCCGGGGAGGTGCAGCGCCACCTCCAGGTGCAATAAATATTCACTATACTAACGGGATTAATTACCATAGCATTTGAATGCCGGGAAACAGGAATAAATACACTGGACTGCTCCTTCCTTTTCGCGCAAATCCGTCCCACCCTCCTGAAACCACCCGTCACCACTGCCCGCTTAGCACCCGCCTATCTACACTCTGCTCTACTCAAGTCTCATTAACCCCGCTTTAACCCCGTCCTTCCATTCCCGACCTCCCCACCCAGCCCGTCCCATGTCGAACAACCACGCTCTGCTCAGTCCTTGCCGGTACACCCTGGATTAGTCCTTTCACTTCCAGCACACGACAGGCAACACAACGTTGCTCCCCACCCACCCACGTTCATATTCTCAAGTCCCACGTTACTCCACAAACTAACTCGCCCCTCACTGAGTTCAACGTTCCCACCCTCTGCTTACTATTTCACGTCATCTCGCACTTCGCTAGTCAGCCTCGTCCGGCCCCGTGCCCTCTGCACCACGTTGCACTGCCCTACCCCACCCCACTCCACTCTTCCCACATCACCACCTTACTCCCCACCCCGCCGCATTCCACATTGCCCTACACCACACTATCCGTCACCAGTCAGCAGGCTACACCATTTTAGAGTTCTCCGCCCCACCCCACACTTCTCCGCCCTACACCACTGCACACCTTTACATACTACTACACACTACCACATACTATTTCACAAATCCAGCATGTCAGATAGGTCGAAATCAGTCGCTGTCTGGAGGAGAACTCAAGAGGCCGGCTGCTCTGATCGGTAGTTTTCCGTGGTTTCTACGATTAACAGTAGGCGAATGCGTGAAAAGTACTCTAACAAACTGTCCACGGACAGCGCGCGATCTTTTCTTCGTCTTCCATGTCATATCCTCACCCCTTACACACACTTACACTATCATGCACTACACTACCACACATACCGTGAGACTGGTCGGGGCTGAATCTCGCCATCCAGCGGGGAGGGAGATCACTGCCAACTCCCAAGGGAAAATATCCACTACACTTACGGGTCTCATGACCTCGTTAGAGTAAGCGCCCGGAAACACTAACAACCAACCAACACCGTCCAACAACACCTCACACCATCCCCACGCGATTCTACATCGTTCAACGTTCCCCCTCACTCTCTTTCCGCGTAGCGACGCGCCCCGCGCACGTCCGCTCTGCCCCCCAACGCACCTCGCAACCTCTCTCGGCCACCTCGCTCAGCCTCTCCCCGTCTCGGCCCCCGCTCACCTCCTCTCTCCGCCTCGGATCGCGCCTCCCGCAGCCAGACTCCGTCGCCTCGGCGGTGCGCCGCTGCCCCAACCCGCGCGGAACGCTACGTCCCTCGTTCGAAGATGCTCTCTCCCTCGGTTGTGATCTTCTCTTTCCGCATCATTTCACCTTTACGCGCTTTTGCGGCTGGTCATTGGGTTGGACAGTTTTTATGCCTCTTTCCTGTTTTTCTCTTTGTTGTCTTTCCTGTCTTTCCCTTTGTTTTTCTACCTTCTAAGTTGTTTTGCACTCTCCTTATCGTCGTGATATACTCTCGTTTTTTTCTTCTATCACCGATGTCATGTATCACTACATCTCTGCTGTGTCCCTGCATCCCTACACCCCTGTTTCTCATTTTGAACTTATCTTTCTGTACTATTTATCCTCCTTTTGTTTTTTTAAGAGTCGTGTAGCGTCGGGATCGCTAAGACTTTGAGATTCCACACGTGAAATATTCAGCAAAGAGTCTACAATTTCGTATAGGAATAGTCCGTTTGTAACCATTAATGTATGGAGAAATGTATTAACTTTTACTTTAAAAAAGATGTTATTGAAAAGAAAATCTAAATTCATGTTTTCTTCACGAGCAACTCCCTCAATAATTTTTCTCGTCCCTATCTTCTGTCCCAGATCGAACTAAGTCATTCTTCAATACTTCACCTCTAGGAACCTTCTTCTTCGCAGCGCAGTTCTCGCTCGCACGGCTGAACGCCCCCACGATCCTCCACGCGCTTGCGTCTCGCTTGGGGGCTGCGGCGAGGCCAGCGGCGGCGCCCTGGCGGCGCCCCTCCCAGCCCGCGGGCGCCGCACGTCTTCTGCAGACCGGAATTCAGCACGTCGCAGCCAGCGCGGGCGCGGAGGGGCGTGGAGAGGCGGGGCGAGGGGAAGAGCGTTGCGGTGCGCGAGGACGCCGCGCGGGCCCCGCCTTCTGCGGCCTGCGCGTAATTTAATTTGATTTCTATGTCGTCACGAGGGGCGTTCTGGACCTTTTTTTTGACGGCGGATACAGCAAATTGTTTATTCCGATCCCGCGGGAGCGGCTCGACGCCCGCCTCCCTAGCCCGCTCCTCGCCGCGAAGATGCTGGCGGTGGGGACGGGCCATCGGAAGAAGCACGGACGCGGGGCGGGGGTGCGGTGAGAACGGGGAAAGAGCGGGGCGTGCACGTGGGGTCAGAGCGAAGAGGGAGAGAGTGGGGCAACGGTAGGATGAGGCGAGCCGGAGTAGTGCCGTAACAAATGGGCCATGCATCGGGCGCGATCTTCCCTTCCTCCTGTCCTATCCTTTTCTCTAATACTCACACTAGCATGCACTACACAAGCATACAAGTCGGGAGACTAGACTGGAGTTAAGATCTTGTCCCGCCTGGGGCGGTGCCGCGCTTGTGGAAAATATTTGGATGGGAAAATTACGCAAACTGACATGTAGTCCGCCACCGCATCTCTTCACATAGCAGGAGTACAATACCATATCCTGTGATAAAAAGCTACACTACACTCACGAAACTAATTACCATATCAGTTGACCCGCCCGGAAACAGGACATAATCAATCAAAAGGAGGATGTGTTTCAAAGCGCCAAGCGCGGGCGGGAACAAGGAGAGAGCGTCGTGAGAGTGGACTCCGCGCAAAGTGAGAATGGAGCACGAATATGACGAAGTGGGAGCGGACACCATGAGCGATGGAATAAAGAAAAACCCTCGCGTGGGTTCGAAACTCGCGAGAAAGGTGCACGAGGTAAGGTGGGAACAGCTGATGCATGGGCGTAGCGGGAACATGGTGGATTGGGGACGGGGGGCGGTAACAGCGTTAAAATGAGATGCTCAAGCGCGGAAGGCGCGGAGAGGGTTGGGCGCAAGAAAGCGGAACAGGGTAGGAAAGAGCAGCCTGGCGAAGCGGTGGGAACGGGACAGCAACGCAGAGTGAGGGGCAGCGGCGAGCCGAGCCGAGGCGAGGAGAGGCCAGGCCCAAGCGGGGGCCGACGGCAGCGGTTCGCCCTGTAATTGCATCGCGTATTTCTCGAGAGAGCGATGTCTTGTTCGTCTCCAACGTCGCAATGGCGAAAACCCACTCTCGTGATCGAATTCTGGAGATTGTTCGACCTGAATGTGGTGGTCGTCTCGGTTTCGTTTATTCACTCAAGGCAATTACGGAGACGGTTCCTCATTCCGGAGAAATCCCTTGTCAATTAATTTATTTGTGCAAGAAAGTGATAAGTACGAAGACGCCTTCGGGATGCACTGGTTCCCCCGGAGTAAGTCGTGGTAATACGAAATAATTATAAATAAAACTTTGAAATATAATAATTTGGGTACAAAACACAATAGATTATTAGGTGACATGATATTAAAACATTTACTTATTTGACATCCACAATCTCTGGAGACACTGAATTCCAATATTATACAAATGAGTACATGCTTATATGACGCGATACAAGTGAGAAATATATTGATACATTTCATGTATACGCGGAACCATTCTGACCTTCTGCACGCTATTCATGCTGGGGAAAATTATCCCCAAAATGAGTCATTATCATCATATATTCCAAGGTTCTATCTATTTCTACGTGTTTGCAGCACTCAGTTTTCCCATGTCAGTTCTTCGAGTTCTTAAACGGCTCTGCAAGGTATTTTATTAAGAACTAGTGAACGCGGCAATGCTTTGCTATTACAATGTATTATGCTCCTCCAGCTACTTGTCACGTGGTTGTTAATCACGTTTTACGTTACGCTCTGCACACGTTTAATAGATGAAATACTTGCTCAAGAATATGCGTTTGTTCTAGGTCCTGATTTGGACATGATTATCAAGTATCGTATTGTTAAAATGTCCTCCCTCAAGTTTGGGCATACATTTTATGACTTTCTTAGAGAAATTCGATTTTTTTTTGTCCGAGATAACTCAAGTAATAATTCCAGCCGAAATTTTTACAATCGTAGGGGCAGAATATGCAACGAAAACGCGTTCAATACCTGACAGTGCGGCGGGTTGCGTAAAGTGTCTGTCAGGGGTGCTTGAGTTAGCATAAACGCATAACATCATCAACAACCCCTCCATTTTGCGTCTGTGGGCGATAGACATACGCGTATGTACTATCACAATGTACTAATCGTATATACTTCGCGTACGTACAAACAATAAGTTGATAAAGTTTAATCGCAATCTCAGCGCACAAAATACGAACGAACAAACATTTATTTTTATATAAGATTGCATTCTTACAAGAGACCAACTCAAGTGATTTCAAATTAGCTTGACAGAGCTCTTGATAAAAGGTCCAAATTTAAACATGCTTTAGATGAGTTATTTCAGGGTAAATGGACGTCACGTAGTTCTCGTGATAACTCCCGACACACCCGGGAACGTTATTCAGCTTTTTGAAGAGGATGCCCCAGTTAGTGCAAGGGTAAAAGGAAGAAAATGGTGGGCTTGACCGAAAACTAGAGACGAAATTTGACATTATTATTCAGATATAATTAATAATATTTCTCTTGCGATGAGGACGTCATGTACTCAGTGGACGTGAAAGGTTTACAACATTTTTATCACCTCGTAAAGGTAGTTCCAAAGAGTTATTGTTCATTAATTTTTAAGATTTATTTTTGTTTCTTTGTAACAAACTTGAAATTTTACTTGTTCCTCTAATGGAAGTTTAAGTTGCTCATGGCGTGAAAGTTGACTCAATTAAATGAGATTATCTACTCATTGTTTCAAAACAAGCAAAGAATATTTTTTATTAAAATGACTTAAAAAGCTTATTTTAAATTCTTAATTTTGGGGCTACTGAGAATCATATAGGCCAATATTAGTCTGTTTTGCAAGACGAAAAAGTGATAGACAGGTTTGCATTCATTTTTGTAAATAAAATATTGATTCTAATTTATTGCTCTATACTCTTACGGAACTAGTGTGGCAGCGTACCCCACACTTGCGCCCATCTACCCAAAGTCCTGGTCCAACCAACTCCATAAGTGGTGTTAGCTGATTTTGGCACTGAATGACTTTTAACGACTCTGAAAGTTCC
This sequence comes from Gryllus bimaculatus, assembly GCA_017312745.1. NCBI lineage: Eukaryota > Metazoa > Arthropoda > Insecta > Orthoptera > Gryllidae > Gryllus > Gryllus bimaculatus. The sequence continues at coordinate 8,213,153 of BOPP01000039.1, read as the reverse complement.
ATAGTAAAATATTCAAAAATAAAAATAAATGAGCGTAATAAATGTAGTTTCATACATATAATCGAATTTGGATTAACTATTCCGATGTTGCATAAAAATTACATCCTCTTAGGAGGTGCCAACAAGCTTCAAACTCCCCTTCGCATCTTGACAATAACATATTTGTAAATCAATCTATTGGCATGTGAAAAGTTTAGGAATTTCTCTATTTATAAATATCTAAAATTACGTATAAATAGAAACTAAAATACTAAATAATTATTTCAGTAAAACCGATAATACACACTAAAATATGTAGAAAAGCTTCCAAAGTTCTTCAAACTTTCTGACGGAAATAGTCTAGTCGACAAAGATGAAGTCAAATGAAGAAAATTCTTTTAATAATGTTGCTAATAAGACATAATTAAGTATTTTCGTTGTCTGTGAGAGGCCGGAGTTGGAAACAAGTTTTTATAATCACAGATATATTGTTCAAATAGTTTCATATCATATTGTTTGGGGTTAGTTTTACCATTTTGATACTTAACATTGATTTCAATTCATATCAAATTTTGATACTAAGAAGTAGAATTGTACTCATGCTCTCCTGAAATCATTGACTGGCGAAATTAACTTACTTTCTTTATTTACGTTTAACTCCATAATATTTAGCAAATTAAGCAGAACGGCACTGTGGTAACCTTACTATTTTTCATCTCCAAAAACTTTTTGTAAAATTTTGAGTACAAATTTCAGAATTAATTGCGAATTTATATCCACATGTCCACATGTACAATGTGTTTTCTTTTACAGATAAATACTTCCAAATCGATTTAAGTTCAGATGGCCCCTATGAATATTTTATTTCACAAACAATTTATGTGACAGTATATTAGTAAAGCATTGTTGTATTTTAGGTTTCATCTGGGTTTTCAATTTTTTAAGAACAATTATTTAACAAAAAATCTCTGTGATTTTGTATATTGTGGTCATAAATACACGATAGATCAGTCTTGACAGTCTTAACTTTCGCAAAGTCAATAACATACGGGCTCAGTAGTTGCAATTGGGCAGGCAGATTTCAACTTTGTCATAGAGTTAGTTTTAATGTTATAGAGCATGCTGTTTTGTACAAATAGGCGCAAATGATAAATGAATTAGTAAAAAGTAAATTACGTGTGCTAAAGGTACATTAGAGCAGTCGTAATATGTTGAAGAGAAAATATGTGAATCATTAATACAGCTCGTATCCATGTATCAATTTAAATCGAAGTTTACTGTAATGTCGAAGTTTAACTCTAGTGTATTAATCTTACATTAGAACTGATATTTTTTATTCTTTTGGCGCCTTCCCTACTTTGTTTTGGTTATTTGGTTTATCGTCGTTCATTTTATTTCCCCTGCATGAAACGCGAAAAGAACGGACGTGGTTGACACGTAAATTACTCCCTCCCTCCACGGAGCGGAGCAGGCCGTCCTGGCGCCAGCAAGCTCGCTGTAATCAGAACGGAAACGCTTTAAATCCTTTAACGAGGGTGCATTAAAGAGGTTGCAGGTTGACGCGTTATCATCTGCACGAGTTTCGCAAATACGCGTCGAAACTTTCTTGCATAATGGAACAGATTTTTTAATATGGTCAATAGCCTATAATTTCACCTAATTTTTTTATGTTGCAGTGGTTTAGCCAGTTTACACAAAGTAACCCGCTCATAGTACAATTTGCTTCGTCTCAGTTCTGCTTTTGGGAGGATGCCCCTTCTGGGATCCAATTCAGCCACCCAGTAGTATATATTTTTATCATTTATTTAAAAACATGACTTTGTAAATATAAGAAAGTTTGGAATAATAAAGTTTAAGATATAGTTTTCCTTAGGAATTTGGGAACGAATTGTCGTAGAGCGCCAGATGTTTCACTTATGACACATGTTTTGGAAAAGAAGATTACCTGTTTTTGTATAGAATCTTTCTAAAATGCAGTGTGTGTTGAGATTGTTCACCTATACTAAATTCTGAACTAAAAAGTACTTAGTGTTCGTTTACTTCAAGCCAATACGGTAACCGTGCGCCCATTTTCTAAAGGAATGAATAAGAATTTCTGTACATTGAGTTGCCTGTATAAGTTGCCTTGAAACTGGAGTAGCGTCCAAGTACAGAAACTGATCGTCGCAGGTTCCTGTCCCTCGTAAGTTGGAAAATTTCCACAGTGTAGTTGTGTCATGGGTAGCATCGCATACCACTAAATAGCAATCTAAATGCTCATCCTATCCATAATAATTCATCTCTCATGATCGTTCACCCATCATAATTACCTCTATCATCATACATTCAAACCAGTTTGGGTGGCTCTGGGTATCAATACTGCAGTATTCAGGAAGTCCTAAAGTTCGAGTCTGGCAGGTGGTAGATTTCCACCACTAGCAACCGGCTACTCTGCTCTGTAGTTTTACGTGGTTTCACCGATCAACACCAGAGGAAGGCTAGAGCAGTACTCTAAAATATGAGCCTCAGACCGACCTCGATCTTTCCTTCCTCTCCCTTTTCCTATCTTCATCCTGTACTTACACTCACTTACACATACATGCACTACACTAGTGTACATGTCTGGACACGTTGGGAGCTAAGACCTTGTCCCACTTTTCCAGGATACCTGTTTGGGGGGAAACCTCGCAATGGGACGTGTGGGTCAACACCGGATCTCACTATCCTGCGAGGAAAGATCACCACCACCTCCCGTAATAAAGGCATACACTACACTTGCAGTAATAATGACTTTAGTAGTTGATGCGCCTGAAAGCAATAAACGATCAATCAATCGTACGTTCAATGGAAGACAATTGCAAACACCCTGTAATTACATGACCAGAAAAGGGTGCATTAATATATAATTCGTTTCCCTCTCCTAACTTTGAAAACCGACAGTGGCATGTATTGGGTTGGAAGCAATATATGCTCGGTATAATACGTTTTCCCACAGATAAGTTAGATTTCTATTGCAAGCGGGTGATCAGACCAAGGCGCTGATAACCTGCCGCGAAAATTTTTCTGCTTTCGAAATTAGCTTCTTACGAAGGTCAACTGCATTAAACATTAGTTTCAAAATAATATATTATGTATTAACTCACCCTCAAAATAGATATTACCTCGAAATCTTTTGTGTCATTGGTACAGATAGAAACATTTCAACCTCGTCAACCCCGTAGTTCACTGCATAGATTAAATGCGTCCAACGCCATGGATAGAAACCTTCTTGTTACATGATAGGACCGAGATTTCTCCATGAGGAACCAGTTAAAATCTACTGTCCCTTCCCAGAAAATGCCTCTTAGCTGATGCAGGAGTTTCTTAGGGCAAGCAACTAGACACATTTTTTTAATAGTAATGCTTTCTGGGAGTAAAATATGATTTTTATGATTTGATTTCACTACTGAGCACATTTCTGTATACTTTCTCGTACATTGCTAGTAGTATAGAGAAAGTTAAATATGCTGCTGAAAAATGTAACGATGTTCCAAATGCCAAAAGTTCGTTTGTGGGTCCCTGTTAAGAATAAAATGAATTTATCTTGCTCATATACATAGAAAATTACTTTCATATGCACATAGTGTAGTCAAAACGCGTTTCACTTGTTCTTGATGCCAGACAATTGTTTTACTTTCTTCCTATTACGTACTTACTAGTAACAGAAAATATTGTAATGCTGCAGCAGATTGTGGCGATTTTCTTTGCCACAAAAGCTCGTATTGTGGGGTTTCAATATTAAAAGGGGGGAATAAACCTTGTCCCTATGTGAAGTAAATTGCTTCTCTTAAGACGTCATGTTGTCAGAATTGAAGTTTTCGATCTCCTTGAAAATTGGTTCACGGCAAAACGTCTGCTCCTAAACAGTTCAAGCGATTTTCTATAAAATTGTTATGCTCCGATCCATCTGGCTGAAGTCGAGACCCTGCGAATTTGAAACATAAATACATTTTTGGGAATATATTATATAAAGCCTCTACACTTTTAAAACTTTCCCAAAAAGAGCTCCAAATTTTTGGAGTAATTTTTTAATGAAGTTAACAAATGGAAAAAATCTGTGACTTTTCTAAATTTAAAATAGTTACAAATAATGGAAAAGATATGAGCTGTTTTTGCTCCATTAGCATTATTTTTCTTATCGAATACAGAAAATTGTTCCTACAACAATCATGTGGGTCCAATTTTCATTAAAGCTTTGAATGTTCGATATTCGCCGTCACACATATTAAAAAAAATAAAAGTACTATTCCTTAATGTTTACGTTTTATTGAGTCAATGCTAAAAAGGTGTAAACAAGACTTCCACATCTGCAAAAATAAAATTGTGAGAGTACAAAACGTTTTAGAGAGTAAATATAAAAAATTGAAATAATTCGTAATAAACATACCTATGCACCATTTCTGCTCTTCCCCAAAATTGGCGAAAGTTATAAGGCCGCCTTACCAAAACAATGACTTTTTAAAGACCATGCTGACGCAGAGATGTGTAAAAGAAGTTTTTAATATTACAAATTTTTATATATGAATTAAAGTTGAAATGCGAAATAAAAGCTACATTTTAAGTAAGGAGACATTTTGTAGGTGCAATTAAAAACGAAAATAAATGTTCGTAAAAATAATAGGAAGGAGAGGTAAGCGTAGAGCTAAAGGAGTAAAAATATCAGTTGGATCCTGTTTCAAGGAAGAAATTAATTAAGTTAAAATGTCAAACGTTCGCGGCTGTATACGTCTATTTATAATTTCAAAGCATTTATGACTCCCTCATTCAACATGCCAACAACGATGTAGCAACTGCCGAGTCCGCGTTCAAATCAAGATTTCGCAGTTCGTCTCTACAATAGCTGCAGACGTATAGAGTCCTTTCCACCCAGCCCCACTAGTGCTGCTACTGCCGCCGCTCCCAGTGCTTTCAGTTCCGCCCTATTGACCCACTGACTAGCTCGCTCCCTCGCTGCCTTCGGTCAACCGCTCCCATGGTCCCTTCAACGTGATAGCAGAGCGTTTGAACGTTACGCGCCCTACCCCTAGTCCTTTCAACGTTCAGCTGAATCATGAATAAACATAATCGCTCGTTTCTGAGCACCAAATGCAGCCATGCCTTCATGAACTCGGTGTTTATTATTGTCTCATGTTGCACCCTTTACGGCAAGTAACTGCATTTAATGTGACAATTCCATCTCATCGGATTCGATCTAATTTTCTGGCTTCATTTTCGATCAATTTAATCCTCTGATATCGCTAGAGATTTTGAGAGGAATTTTATTTTTAGAACGTACTATTTTGTTGAAATGGTTTTTAACATAATGAGAACCATCATGAACATAGTCCAAGTATGATATTCATTGGTATTTTTAGTTTCTGAACCGCGAAAAAAGGAATATTTTGAATCCCAATATTCTACTTCAATTTGTAGTATTCGTTTTATTGCCAACTTTGGCAAAATGTGTACAATTTAAATACGTCTCATTGATAATAATTTGTCAGGGGAAAACCCATGCGAACGCGTTTTACAAACGAGCTTCCCACCGTGCCAAAGGGCAGCTCTCTGTGTGACAATTTCCGCCCCAAGTAACGGCCACCACCTGTCTTCCTCTACCCAGCACAGCCCCGACACCGATGCACCGCTTTGTGAGGAGCTTCGCAACTACCCGCACTCCGCCGCAACAATCGCCCGCACACGCCCTCCTCCTCCCCACCTACGCCCTACCTCCGCCTAACGCCACCGCCCTGCCACCTCCGTCCGCCTCCGTCCGCACCTCCGTCCGCCACCTCCGTCCGCCACTCACCCGCACCCTCGCCCCACCCTCCGCCCCGCCACCTCCGCCCGCACTCCGCCCCCGCACTCGCCCGCCCCAGCCGCTTCACGGCAGCGCGCGCGTTGGCGAGTCGGCTCGCCACCCGCACCCGCCCCACCGCCACCCCGCGCCGCGCCACCGCCACCTCCGCAGCGCCGCCTGCGCGCGCGTGTCTCTTCGCGCGTCGCTTCATTCCGGCGCGAGCGCCCGTCGGGAGCGGCACGTGTGACGTCACGGCGTATCAATCGAAGGAACAGAGGAGCAGCAGCAGCAGCAGGAGGCAAAGGAGCAAAGAAGAAGTAGAGAAGGAGGTGAGAAAGAGGGACATCGAGAGCACCATCGACAACAGCAGCCGCTCCGCAGAGCAGCCAAATCCAAGGCGGGCAACGGGCTTGAGGACGCCGCAGGTGTCTTTCGTCTCACATCGCGCCTCTGGACCACGGGGCAGCAGCAGCGTCGACGCAGCCATGTGGGGTCCACGGTAAGGGGGCGGCCCGCTAGGGACCGCCGAACACGGCGCGCCGGCAATGTGCGCTGCGGGGGCGGCGGGCGGCGGCGGGGGCGGGCTGCGGCGGGGTAGCGGCGACGGAGCGCAACAAGTGAGAGTATTCCATGCGCCCGGGTCCCGAATTCCCGCATGGGCTGCCACCGCGGCCGTGTCACTCCAAGCACTTCCCTTTAATTCGTTCCGGCCGGCACGGGACGCTGTGGGCGTTTGCGAGGGCCATGTGAAATTCGCACTCTCTTCTAATGCGCGCGCCACAGGTCGTCTTGATTTTCTTGCCGCTTTTGTTTCTTTCTGCTTTATTTTCGCGGGTGTATTTTCATTACTGCGTGCCGAGTAATGGAGTTTTAGATTTAATTCTGAGGCGTGCTTTTCTCGACCATATGTGCGCTTGGAATTTGTTTTGATGTTCTTTTGTGATGTTGTTTCCTTGTCACGTGCAGATTTTGTCGTACGCGGCGCTCTGAAAACAACTAGTTCGGAAGGAGGATTTTATCTCGTAAATAACAGACTTGGCTCATAAAGTATGCAATTTTCGCGTTTTGAAAGTGTTACATGTCGTTTAGAGCATAATGACTCGTGCAACTAAATTCCAGCCGCATTGTTCTGCATAACTATTCAGTGCTTGTCCCCTATCTGATTTATTTATTTCACGTCAAAAACAGTTAAAAACTGTGTGTGATGGTATGGAGAAAAGTGAATTCTTTGCACGTTTTCATAAATTCTGGGATCCCTACCATAAACCATACACAAATTTAATTCTCAATACTGATTGCATAGCAATCAAACGTATTTTCTTAGATTTGCAACATTCCTTTGAAAGAACTCAACTCGTCCTTTGAAAGTATAGTGTACGAATTCTTTTTGTGCGTTAACTTGACCTTACCACGCTTCACCGGTCTATGTAAAATTGCTAGCGAGTTTGAAATAAAAAGCTCCTTTCACACCCTCTGTAACATCAGATGCATAATACGGTCTGTTAGCCAGCCCTCGCACCGCACAAACAGGCTGATGCCCGTCGATATTTCCCAGCTGCTTTTCTCGTTGTGCGAGATTTTCGCGACCCTATTTCCGCGATGAGTGCGATTCAAAGCAAAGCTGCCGTTTTCCAACGCGAGTTTGCGGTCTTGGGTGAGGGAGTTTATCTGCATGCCTCGCCTTTCAAAAGCCGTGCCAGTACCAGCTTACAGTTGGGTGCAAATGAATGTGATGAATCGGAGTGTTTATGTGTAATGTTACAATTATTTTCTATTTATGAATCTTCAAGTTAATATGTATTTACAGAAGAAATATAATGAGTTTCTTGTAAATAATGTGACCATTTGAGAGAGATTTGTGAAAGAAAAAATAGAAAACTCTTCGTTTCAGAATGGTATGTTAATTAAACATTTGTTAGTGAAGTTAATTTTTTTAACGCTCTGCCTTTATTAATAAGATTCTTCCGCGTCCATATTTCTAAATCAATGACAAAACCAATAGAATATGAATTAATATGAAGATATGTTAGTTGATGTAATGAGATAAATGCAATACTTGGGTTTTGACTATGAATTCTAAGATGACTTTGGCTTTTTGTTTTCCAAATCGGTACAGAATTATTAGAAATATAGCTATTGTGAACATCATATTACATCATACCTGTCGCTACGTTGTGCGTTTAATTTTTCTCCATATTCCGAATACGACGTTGTCATTCATCACTTATTTGCACGACATTTTACCTTGATAACATTCTTTGTAATTTTCTTCATAATATGGTTTGTAACTTAATAATATTCTTTAAGTTTACTGCGTCTACAGTACATTTGATACGAGTCTTGGGTTGTACAAATTTCAAATGTTTATTGTACTGGAAATATACAACATCGATATTCGTTTTTCACATTATCCTGAAACCCCTCTCATTAATAAGTTCATGACTGAATATTTCTTGCGCGTTGACGATGGTGTTTCTCGGTATTTGGTCTATCTCTAATCCGATGTTCGCCGATTCTCCGTCAATAGCCTTCAAGAACTGGTCCCTTGGCATTCTACCGGAACAGAGCTCGTGTCCTGGCGTCTTTCTACAACACCCACTTTCCGAGCGAGCGAGCAAAGACGATACCGGCCGGGCACCGCCAAAGTCTTGCGACGGCGGCGGCGGAAGCGGGGACAGTGGGCAGGCTGAGCAGGGTTGGAGGCGGTGTCGGGGGAATGGGCCGAGCGGCGGGGGCTGCGAAGGCTCCTGTACGACCCACGTGGGGAGGCCGACCCGTCGAGAACAGTTCCAGGCCTGTGGCAGCCGTGAGGCAGGCCAGCCGCCGGGCCGCCGGGCCGCCGGGGCACCGGGGCTGCGGCGTCTGAGGCAGAAACTGCCCTGGTGTCGCCACGCCACGAGGAGACGCCGCACCGACGCGCCGCACTTGGGAAACGTTATCCCTAGCGTTTCCTGGAAAGGGTCCGAACCGGAATGGAGCCCAAAAACTTGCTGCAAAAGTTCAGAACGGAGAGAGTATGGCTTCTTGCTCTTTGGTCTCACAGTTGCGTGGCTGAAAACATTTCTCCACTTTTTCGTTACGAGGGCTTCTATCGCAAAATGCTGTTTTCCGGCTCAATTACGATGCATTCTCATCTTATGAAGAAAACACGATACATTTGCGCTCTTAAGATAAATGTTTACAAGGATTCAGTGAATTTTTTGTCATGCTTATTCGTTCAGTAATATAGCACTGTGTACCGATTAGTGCAGAAGTCTATTCATTCTACTTCATTCTAGCTCTATTCATCCTACGTTCATGTTTAAAAAGTATGTCTGTATTAACAAATATTGTTGAACATTGCTATCCGCGTTCAGGCACTGTCGGATAGGTGGATGGAATGAGTTGTCACTACAGGACTGCAGACTAAGAAAACCCATGGCCGAAAATGGAGTGTATACATTTCAAATGTCCATTTTATACCCGACGAAATATGGGAATTGGAAGATTGATCCGTGACAACATTGGCCGAAAAACATTTTAAACTCTCAATGTACATACCGTACTCTCGCGATTCAATGATTGTAAACTGGATCGCTATTTTTATTTTTTTTTCTTTTTTTTCAAGAATTCAAAACAACGGAACTTGATGATCTTCATCAGTAATTGTGCCGCAGGGATTATTCTTTCCCTTTTTGATAGAGCGCACGTGTTAACTATTGTATTCTAACAACTTCTCTTCATTTGGAGTCACTTTTTTTAAAACTTTTCAGTAAGTTTCGATTTCATTACAGATAGAAATTACGAGTGCTTTTAATGCCTCTCTCCCATATTACGCGGAGTTCATTCATGTCTGAAGTCCTCCAAACTTTATTATGCTGAGATCTTATTTAAATAATACATAAAATCCACCATATTTTCTCAATTTAATCTAGTATCTCTCACAAGGCCGGTCAATCGGTTGAATGGACTTGAAACCTATAATGTTTTACTGGACAAGTAATTAACTGGGTATCATGGTTGCATTTCTAAAGTTCTCCTGTTTTGTATAGTATCTTATAATTGTTTCATTCACTGCGATAGAATTATGATAAAATGAAAATAAATGCAATGGCAGTTCATTAAATAGTCGAGTTAAATGAGGTACATGGGTTTCACAAATTCTATATCATGGTATTAACTTAAAATGGACAATTGTTGTAGAAAATGTTTGTGATTTCCCAACTTCCGAGAAATCTTGCATACTTTATTTATTTTATTTTATTTACTTATTAAACTATTTATCTCTTTACTTATTTATTTATTTATTTATTTGTTTGTTTATTTATTTAAAGTTATATGTTTTATTATACAAATGTTTTGGTCAAAAATGTGAATACGTATATAAAAATAATGATAAATATTCCGAGTTGTTTGATATTTTTAAAATGCCTGATTTTTTATGGCATGTGTATCGAAATATATTCCAGAAGCTCATATTTATTAAAATATTTGAGGGAGGAACGAAAAATATCGCTTCTCCTGGTATCGCATTTATTATCACTCCGGCTGCTCCGTCTGGCATTGCGTTCTTGGTGGCTGTTCCCGACGAAGAGATGGTTTCTTCTTCCGCGGCCTCTTTTCATTCTCCGTCTCTCTTTGTCTCTAACTCTTTCCGTCTCAGCTTCTGCAGGATCCCGTCTTTTTCCTTTGCCCTATAATTTGTTGCGATCCGTTTCTCGTTTCTTTTCCCAGAGCGGCTCCCGTCGCTTTGCGCTGAACAAACGTAGGCACTCCCTCGCTGTGCGAACTCTCTTTGGACGCGTGCAGAGCACATAGGCAGGTACTAATTCTAAAAACAAGAAGGTAAGATTATGTAAGATTAATTATCTACCAGACTGATATTAAGTTAATATTTTGTGTAACTTTTTCAGAAAATTGAGTGAAAAATGTTTAAACTATTTTCAGACAACAAATTTTAAGTGTGTTTAATATGAGAATGTTTTTAGTTATTGTAATGATAATTGACTGAAAAAAGTAGCGAAAGCCTATGAAATAATATTATTTAATCTTAATAATATCAAGCGATGCATGTTCTCTGCAATTCCATTATTGAGTAAAAAGTATCTGTTTTTTTCTACAATGACCAAAATAATCTAAAGAGTTTTAAAGATTCACAGCGATAAATTTGTTCAAGTATAAGAAAAATGTGTCTTTTATTCATAATTATCTGATGATGCACTTAGTACATATAGTTGTATTTTCGCATCTTATGCGCTTCAACACTAAGAATTTATAATACTGTAATGGTATTGGCATGAAAAGGTGTTATATTTGCAACTTTTTGTGTAAACACCTTTAACAAACACCTTTTTCCCTTCGTATGAGTTTGGACGAAACGGGGGAAGTCTATTTCCAAATGCGAGCATTAACCCATAGGTACGCTGGTAAATCTTTATTTGAAGAGAACAGAGAACCAGAGATTGGTAGTTAAGGGTTGCTCCTTCTCAGTCAATTCATGTAAAGTGTGTGAAAGTGTATTTTAAAGACTCCGGCGGGTTCATTGCGTTTTCATTGCTTTTTGCACGTGTATTAATCAAAATCTTTCACATTAGTTTGTCATCCGTGGCTAAAAAACAAAAGGAAGTAGATAGGGTAGAAATGTAAAATTCTCCCCCCTCCAACTGTATTTAAGTCGTTCTAGTCATGTTTCTATTTTTCGAATAAACCCAGTATCTTTGACCTCGAAAATACCCAATTAGCAACAGCTACCCATTGTTCTCTTCATTGTAGTTTACTATTTTTGTATGGGAATTTTTGAAGTAAACAATTCTTTGATAAAATGTATTTCATTCTAAATTTCACATTTAAGTCTGACTTTGCCTCTTGCAAAAAGTCGTAAATTCATCATGACCTTAAAATCCCTTGATAAAATGTTTTAGCTCATAACTTCTCTTATAATTAATTGTGTTCAAAGAATTGTCTCCCTGATCTAGATTTATTTGTTCAAAAAAACAGTAAAAACTGTATGTGGCGAAGGAGGGAAAGATTATCTGCGCGATCGGCATTCAAACCCTGGATTCTTGGTTTACGCCCAGTTGCTCTCTTATATTAATTTCATATATATTATATATTTGTCTCTATTAATATTGTGCTTCGAATAAATTCATAAATGTGTTTATTAATTAACAATTCCAGGCAAAAAAGGGAGTCTCTTTATAGAGCTTTTGTCAAGAGTTTTATTTTATCTTAACATGAAAAACAAGAAATTTTAAAGGCAGAGTTGAATTGTAATGTTTGCGTTTAAATGTTTCCTTATTGGAACGAAGTTAATAAAGTAAGTAGGTTTCTTCAAGGCGAAATTTCGATTCCTATAAAATTTTATTTACGTATGTTATGATTATCTTTATTACAAAATGTCAATTATTGTTTTCAATTAATTTTGCACTTTTTAAAATATTATATTTCACAGTTTGCCCAGGTATCATGAAATCTAGAGCACACACTGTTCCAATCACGTTTCGAATAGTGCATGCACGTGCAATTGATCATATGTACTTTTGCATTTGCATGGCAAACAGTCTAAATGACAGAGAAAATTGTTTGTTGAAAACTGTATACAATACCTTACTCTACGTATTTCGTGCGTAACGGAAATTGTGCATTCTAGGTTTCATAGACATTATTAGTTTCTGTATGCATTTCTCGCTAAAACAAACTCATTTGAAATCCATGAAATAATAATTTGATGATTAAAAATGCTCGAAAATTTCATGTTGAGATTGATCTTGTTGGTTCCCCATTAAAAATATACTCGTGTCGATAATGTTTTCACATTTCGAGATACATTCTTCTTCATATTAGACAGTATTTAAAAGTAAAATGTCGTTTTACGGATTAGAACTATGAATACCGTTGTCTGATCTATGTTTCAGTTAATAAAAAACTAACAGTGTGGATCGCAGGATTTTTTTTCAAAATGACAAAAAAATGTTCATTAACATGTGTAATATTTGATTTTCTTTCAATTTATTTAAGTCAAATATTTTTCTAAAATAATTGTCGTATTAGCTTAGTTAATGTTAAATAGTTTCAAGCGCCGCCACATGGTGAGTCGATTTAAAAATAGTACCTGTAGTATACACGAAAAATAAACCCGTAGTTCATAAAAAAATACTAAGCAATTTTATATACAATTAACGAGAGGTTTTAATGTTTTAACTTTGCAATAAACGTAATATTTAAAATGTTAGTCTCTTTGTATATGAATCCATATCGTCGTTTTTCTCTGAAACGCGAGTGCCACCTGAATATACTTTTGTATTTCAGCGGCGCTCTGGAGGTCGCGAAAGGCGTTAGATCCGATCCGATGTGCACGCGCATATTTCGTGATGGATGGGCACGAGTTTCTCGCCGAAGCAGAGATTTTGCTAAACGCGCAAGGCGGCGCATTTCCATCGCGCGACTGTCTCTTGGCGTAATACTCAAACGCGGTCCCGCGAAAGAGGGGACTGCGTGATGGCAGCACAGCGAAGCCAGACGACGAGCAAATGGGTAGTGAAGGCGGAAGAAAGACGACGACCAACCCCTGCCTTTGTGCGTCGACTAGCGCATAATTTGATGTTATCTCGTATTGCTTCCTGCTCCGCGAGTCGACTCATTTCCTATTTCTGAGAGATAAGGGGAAAAAAGTAATTCCTTTAATTCTGCGATGAAAGATTGTTTATCAGTTCACTTCAACTGAAAGAGATTTTCAATAGCTGCTTTTGGATTTAGAATAGAAATCGATAAAAAAAGCTGCAAACTGCATCACTTAATAGCTACACTAAAATAGATGTCATGCATCTGACTTTAAATTACTACTGAAATGCTATTACCATTTACAAATATTTATAATATAAATATAATAATAAATTATCAAATACCGAATCGATTTTAGAAAAATATTAACGAAATCGATTAAATAAATACGATTCAGAATACATAATTCCTCAAAGTGCAAATATAAGTGAACATTAGGGAGAGCCTGAAAACGATTACAAAACAATTATAATCTATAAATTTAAAAAAACTGTACTTACTCCTATTACTCACGGAAATTATTTTTGTAACCTATTATTTTTTAGGAATTTACTATGATGGTGTCGACTTCGGTTCACCACGTAATCACCATCGGGTATGGTTCATTTCCCCTGCTTATTCTTTGTTTTCTAATTATTGATGCCAATTTCAAAGGCTATCCGGCCGCTCTGCATGGCTCATACACACACACACACACAACACACACACACTGTTATTACAATTTATCCTTTCTATTTACTAAGGTCATGTTATGGATTGGAATTTTGGAATTTCTTAGGTGGTTAATGATATACATTATTACGATTGATAACTTAAGCCGTTTACTTCTTTAAATTTGAAATTTTAATATATGTTATTAGACGAAAACGCTCTTATCAAATTACCACTACTAACTAACTTGCTACAGCTAACTTACTACTACTGACTACTACTACCATTACTAACTAAATAACTACTACTAACTATTACTAACTACTACTACTACTACTACTACTACTACTACTACTACTAATAATAATAATAATAATAATAATAATAATAATAATAATAATAATAATAATAATAATAATAATAATAATACTCCATTTAATATACAACTGATCTTCTTCCTTCTAACTTATTATGATGATTGAAATAATAAAGTAATTAGTCACATACCATAACGTCCGTTGTTGCCACACTTGACGCCGCAAGTACCCGGGAGCATTTCCAGTTACCGCCACGAGCTCACAACTGTGCGAGAGTGATAAGTTCTACCAATGAATAGCTTCCCCTCTGTCCTTTCGCGACCACTGTCCTAATGTTTCAATCTCTTCTCTGCATTTACCTCCCTGCCTAACGCCATCTGCTTTAACTATCTCTTCCTCCTAGACCCGTTAAGACTCTGCTCTATCTCCTCCTGCCCCAATAGTATGTTTCTTTTCATTTTCTTATTTTTTTGCCAGATTTTGGGTTGCGCCGCGGGATTTTAGGCCACAGTACTGCGCACTCCCGTCGCCCTCGCGAGGACACTTGCGAGTATCCGATTGCCACTGTCGTGAATCACGAACTATTTACGACACCCGATCGAGCTCGCGCGCTGGCCTCGTTACGGCTGTCCTAGATATTACTGCAAGTGGCGATCATTGTGATCCGCCTATCTTCTTTCGAGTCATAATTGTCAGTTGGAGGGGGAGGCTGGTTTTTTTGTGCAGGGCGCTCGCGCTACGCACGTGCGGGGTTCGGCATGCTAGCCAGCGACGCAGTGAATATGTCGGCACGCAGTCGCCTCCGCACGACCCTTCGCGATTCGACGCGGCTACACAAAAGGCCCCTCTGCTCAGCCTCTCTGCACGTTCGTCCCACTCGACCTCCTTCCTCACCCTCGTCCGTTAGTTTTATAGTCAATTTCGATATTAAATAATTGATATTTCACATTACGATGAAATGACAGATGGAAATTGATATTTGCAAATTTAAGTATTTTCGTAAAAATCTTGTAGTCTTGCTAATGTTTATACGTTAGCCTTAAAATATACATTTTAAAAATAACATCATGATGGTTAGTGAATGTTATTAATAAAAACAATAAATAACGCAAAATTCCAATTTGTTTATATTTTTATTAATACATTCCTTTTAAGACATTGTTAATGAAATTATCAAATTTATAATGTAATGTAGGGATATATTGAATTGATTTACCAATAATTGTAATATCAATTTTTTTCTTGCAATTAATTAAATATATCAGATCACACCAGTGGTCACCCGCCTTTACGCCAACACTTGCATTGCACGCTTGCATTCCCAACGACGACTCTTATAAATCATGTAGATGCCCTCTCTTCTTTTATTGCACCTCTGGCCACACAGCTCGTATTTAGGCTGGCCTTTAACGCAGTCTCACCCAACGCTTTGCCGGTCGGCGTCGGAAACAGAAGTGAGAAGCCCGACGCCGAGAAGCAAAGCGCCGAGAAAGATAGGCCGGCTGCCACTATCGCTTTCATCCGCCGCCTGGTAATCTTGCCGCCACACCTGCCGCCCTACGCGCCCTCGCCGCCACTGCCACCTCCCGGCAGTCACCACACCGAGACTGACGCCGCCTGCGCCACCCGGCCCGCATCGCACTCGCGCCATTGGCCACTGCCCGCCCGCGCCCCCCGCCCTCCGCTCCCCCCCGCCGCCCGCCGCCCGCCGCCCCGCCGCGCGCCCCCCCCACGCGCCGCCACCGCCTGCCACCGCGCACCGCGCCCCCGCCCCCGCCACCCGCCCGCCACGCAACGCCCCACCACCTCTGGCGGTCATTGACTCCTCGCACGCTCCCTGTCACCCGTACCCTCTCCGTGCCCCTATTGGGCGTCGTCCCTGTCGCCCGCCGCGCGCACTTTTTCCCGTTGAGCGCCGCTTTCACAAGAGAGCTCTGAAACCGCAATAGAGATTCATCGACTTATCTCTAATTCTCGCGCCGAATTATTAATTTAGACCTTGGCGTTTCGCGGTAACCAACCCAGCTTCGCGCCGCGCCCTTCCCGCTGCCCGCAGCCTACATTCAGCCTCGTTGCTTCTCCCGCTACGCCGCTCCGCGCCCGTTCCCGCCGCTCCAGCCTGATCCATGCCACGATTTGTCCCGCCACCCGCCCGTCTCGTCGCCTCTGCGCTACGCGCGTCGCCACAACACCGCGCCTTCGCTCCCGCTGCCCACCGCGGAGCTCTGCCCCCGCCACAACCTGTATCTCCCTGACAATCACCTCAGCCCGCCCTCCTAAAAAAGATCCTCTCCCACCTATTCTGTCACCGAAGCCACCCCGCCCTTCCCCGTCTACGCCACCCCTTCCTCAGCCCCGCCACCGCCACCACCGCAACCATCACAATCAACCCCGCCACAGTCACTGCAACCACCATCAACCCTAGCCTCACTGCCGTCTCCCTCGCCACCGCCACCACCGACGCTGTCGTCCTTTGTCCGCTGCCGCGCGGCATCCATATCAGGGCCGTGGAGCTGCTGGGAAGGCGACGGAAATTTCTCGGCCGCCCCGGGCAGCCAACGCCGTCGTCGGCGACCGTGTCACCACCTGACTTCCGGCGCTATATCGCCGTCTCGGAACTCGGTAGCCCTTTTGTGAGGCGTGAACAACGCACGGGGGACGGCGGAAATGCTGCGCGGCTTGGCTCTAGCGGAAATACGGACGAGCGTGAAAGCTATGGGCGACTGAAGCGTGCGCTGACTTGCAATCAGGAAAACGTTTCGCCTGTTGTAGTTTTGAAAATATGTTTTCATCGCCGTTCATGAAAGTTACTTAAGGGCGGGAATTGATAAAACTCTTTTCTGAAGGTTCTGGCTAGCCAAATTCTGAAATACATTGGTATTTCGTTTAGAGAATTTCTCAAATTACTTGTTCATATTACTCTTAATCCAAAAGATTTGCAGTAATTGGAAATGATCCTCGTAGTTATTGATTGCTCATAGTATTGGATGAAGCAATTGACTGATCATTTTTCCCTAATTACGTTTCTGAAGTACCTTGATCTTACGTTACGATGTTTCACAGAATTCTCCTCAAATATCACAGAATATGAAAGATATCTCCTCAAATATCACAGAATATGGGCGCCTTGAAATACAACCAGACTTAATCTATTTTCGAGATCCAGAGTTTAGACACTGTATTTTGCAAAGGCTTGTTTTCCCCATAATTTGTGATGTGTGCTTCTGGTTATGGTTAAGGAATACTAGCTTGTAAAAAATTAAATGTTATTAAACACTTGATTAAACACTTAATCCAATCAGGAATTATTGAAACTTAGTGGACCCAACTATGTTTCGCTATTACAATGTATTACACTTCACACGCTACTGGTCACGTGTGTATTATTAACGTTTTACGCTACGCTCAGCAAAAATTTTAATAGATGACTTTCTCGCGAGTTTGGGTTTTCTCTATGTAGTGGTTTGGACGTGATTGTCAAGTATCCTATTGTTAAAACGTTATCTCTCAAGTATGAGCACGTGTCTTGAAGAACATTGATTTCTTGTCTGAGATAACGTCCAAGTAATAATTCCGGTCGATATTTCACAATCGCAGGAGCAGAATGTGCAGCAAAGACGCGCTAAATACTTAAGGGTGCGGCAGGTTGCGTAGAGCCTCTGTTGAGGGGTGCTTGAGTAATCATAAACGCATAAAATCATCATCAAAGCGCATCTACGTGCGACAGACATCCGCACATTCACATTGTACTATGCATATATTCGTCGCGCAAGTGCAAGCAAGAAGTTGACAAAGTTATATTGCAACCGGCTGAATGGTACGGCAGCGCATAAAATACGAAGAAATAAACAAACATTAATTTTTATATATTAGATATGAGTTGCATTAGAATGATATGATCAGTGAAGTCCAAATACAATGTATTAAAATATTGCACTAATAATTGCTTCTCTAGTATTTATTTTTAACCATAAATCGCTTTACAATTCCTGTGCAACTGCACTTATCATAAATTCAGAATGAACTCGCGGGACTGTCAGCGACGCAACGTGTCACATACACGGCAGTCTTTAAAAGAACTAAGCTCTTCACAATACCATTGATCGGTACCTAGAACTCTTCTCGGTTCTTAGAAGCGATCGCTGCTTGAAGAGATGGCTTGTAAGTAAATCAGGGGTGTATTCGAAGCTCGTGTAAAACCGAAATATTGACGATTTACTTAATTATTCAAAAAGGCTTCGAGGTGAATCGAACAACATAATTATTAAAGAATTATATGCTGAAGTGTTCAATTCCTTAAACCGTCGGCACCTCTTTCACTTCCTTACTCACAACGCACTATTTTTGCAGAGTGAAATTGTAATGTAATTTTTGATGTAAAATTTACGTTCTTGTGCCCAGGACATGACATTTCGATATTTTCTTACGAATATTTATCGATTTTCAGCATATTTCTGTTAGTGAATTTTTGTGTGGAAACTCAACTGACGTTTGCTTCGGGCGGATTTTCGTATTAAAATGAAATTACTCAATCTCTTATAATTTTTACTCTCTGGCCAATAATTCTCACTGAGATTTCAATGCGTTTAATCTCATTTTACAAAGAATGTCGAAACTGTTTTTTGTAGTATTTTCTACGCATATTGCAATTATAGAGTACTCAGATAGATTTTTCCTCCGGCGCTTTGTAATATCCTCTGATATTTTAAATAAATTATACTGTTGCTTTTCATGCCAATATTTATTTTCATTATCGTCATTCAATTTATTTGTTTGGAAGTAATTAATATAAATAAAATGTAAAGTTAATTTTTTCATTAGAACTCTAATGTAGACGTACACTATTTCTAATACGAATAGCAATAGACAATATTATATTATCTCATTTTCGAATTAAATATACGAGGTAAATTTTGGATATACAATTTTCTTCTTTTTTCTTTCAAGGATTAGGCATTAGTTCCTGTTCTGTCTTCACATGTACTTCTGTAGTTGTTTTGATGTTTCCAAGATGGTAAATATAAAAAAATGAATATATAAAGCGGTTTATTAGTAAGTTGTGTGAGATCAGTTGCTCAATTTCCGAAGTGATTTCTTTCTTTCATGAGAACCATTCCATGAAAGAAGAGTAATGAATTTGTTTTATAACCGCATTTGAACCATTAAATACTAGTTCTATGAAAACTCAGTTATATGAGCAGTTATAAAAAACTTAGTTATAAAAATCAACATAACCGAACATATTTAATATGATAATTCGGCTTACAATTATAAGAAGCAAATACAAATACAAATCTCAAGAACTATCAAACCACTCTCTACAATAGATTGAAATTACTGCAATGATCATACCATTATTTTATTTATTTGCTCATAAAAACAATAGGCAAAATGTTCGTAAACGTTTCGCAAGAGACATCCAAGCATCAGGTATTCGCGCGTAAAGAACGGGATCGGATAAAACCAAACATCTCGAGAGCCTCTCCCTCTTAAAAAATGAAAAGAACACCTTGGTAATCGATCTCGGGGGCCATTAAAGAGAAAGGCCGTTTCGGGATGTGTGAACCCCGCGCAGAAGCGGACGACTCCTGGGGCAGGTCCGAAGCGAAGGAGGTCGGAGCCGAGGCGTCGGATGAGGGCGGAGCGGAGAGCAAGGAGACGGGCGGGCGCTGGAAAGGGGAAGAAGTCGCACCGCCAGGCGAGCAGGCGGACGCCGGGCGTCGGGACGCCGCCGCGAGTTGCACGCACGCCACGGGCATTGGGCAACTTGTGCCCATCGATCCAAGTGGGGGAAGGGGCAGGGCGGCCGCCAACGCCGCCGCCGCCAACGCCGCCACCGCCACCGCCACTGTCGCCGAGGGAAGGCGGTGAGACACGGAGCCCTTTCCGCCGTTCGCTGAGATTCTGATTTCCAACGGAAGAGGCCAGGGCGACGGAAAATCGCGCTTTCGTCGCAGCCAAGAGACTGACGTATTGTAATAATCGCTGTTCTTATCTTTACATCAAAATACAATATAGCTTCATCATAATTCATTACAGAAAGTAGGGTGGCTGTGATTTGTTCTTATAATTGTCTTTGTATTTTTATGCACGCATAATTGTCTTTGTATTTTTATGAATGATATATTGAAGTATCAGATTTGCAGTATTTTGTATCATGTCTCTTTCTATCT
The DNA here is from genome assembly GCA_017312745.1 of Gryllus bimaculatus. Classification (NCBI taxonomy): domain Eukaryota; kingdom Metazoa; phylum Arthropoda; class Insecta; order Orthoptera; family Gryllidae; genus Gryllus; species Gryllus bimaculatus. The sequence goes on along the minus strand of BOPP01000039.1, from coordinate 8,192,700 downwards.
TCACAGTTCTCATTGGAGCACCCCTGGAATGTAATTTCAATTCCCTTTTTATAAAAGGAAAATGGAACACTTTTTTTAAGTATTGCCAACCGCAGTAAAAGTTCCGACGCCAAACTAGACTGTTCTCTAACATGACAATTACCTTTCGATCGCTAACCCGGAAGCAACTAAAGTTTGTGGTGAAATTGTTCTCGCCATTGAATACATTCAGGTGGCTCTTAAACGATTTCTTACCAGACTCTGTTGACATGATAAATTATTTAAATTGCTCATGAAAGTCTCTCTTACAGAAACTTCAACTGCTTTGCCCTTCATTATAAATGTAACTGTTCTGCGTGGTAAATAGATAATTGATCAAATGTTAAGAAAAAACTGAATTAGTGGTTTCAGTTGAAAATGTTAACATGAAAAATGTACTTTTTGAAGATAATTACGAGTTTCACTTAATTTAATAGTAATTGAAAGATTGTTATCAAACTGTCGTTTTTACTATAGGTCATTGCATTATGAATCGCTCCATAAAAACAATTGCTTAACGTCAATGTTCAGTAATCATAATTGCTTTCTCATCGAAACATTGAAGTATTTGTACACACCTGAGAAAATTGTTGGTGCAATAGAAAACATTTCATTTCAACTCTACGAGTAGCTGAGGGCAAATACTATTTAAGCTGATTCAGAAACCTTCTAAAAATGAAAGATAATATTCCTTCAAATGTTCCCTCTGTTTACTTTCTGGATCCATCACCAACAAAGTCATCTTTTTCCGTCAAGAGAACATTTGAGAGCAATTACCCACCGCCTGTAAGTGCGTTGTGTAATTGTGAAAACAATCAGTTTTTATTTGTTCTTAAATGTCTTTTGAAAGTGAAATATGAAAAAATGTATATAATAGCATATAATTTAATAGAATATAATAGCGGGTAATTCAGCACTTCATGATGAGAAATATGTAACATAATAATTTAAAAAATCAGTTTGTACAGACATGTTTTCAGGTATTGATTTCCGGAGACTTGGTACTTTGACCGGAGATTCGTGATTTTTCATAACATTTTAATACTTAAGACATCATTTTTCACGAATAACAAATAACTGTGAATACTCTTTCTGCTTATGCAACAACTCGAGACGAAAAATGTACCTCACATTGTAACCTGATTTCTTTACATTTCCCGAAGAACTGAAAGGAATTCTTGGGGCAACGCGTTTTTCCTTCTAGATAACAAAGACTCGATTCTTTCTTTTCCCTTCTTTTCAATGTCTTGGCATGATGAAGTCAAATGTTAAATGTATAATTATCTTCATCATCGTAAAATGCTCTATACTCGTGTTAAGTTCTAGGTCACCAGTATACGTGTAAAAAGTGTGTGTTCAGAATGTTCCATAATTAGAATGTATCAGGCACAGTAGTCAAGTAGTAGTATATAGTTTCTAGAAGAAATAAAAGTGAAGTTTTTAAAAATTATTTCTGTGTGGAACATCTGCGGAATAATAAATGTAATTTCACCTCGCTGAGCCAGGGCGGAATTGCAGTTCCTGCATTGGTGGTCCCGTGTTGTTGCATTTCTCCTTACACTTCAATGAGTGCATGTCGAGCTTCGTGTGAGCAAATCTTTTGAATGTAATTCGTTACAGATTTCACGTAGCCTGATTCGCTCTTTTATAAAAGCAACTTCAGAGCGCACTAACAGAATTACTACCTCTTTTGTTACTAAAAGAATAATCTCCAAGAAGCGTAAAGTTGCGAAAAGCTACTGCAGACGACTTCATTATTAGATGTTGAGATTTTATGCTTCGGGAGAGATTTAATTTTTTTCAATGTGTTTTATATTCGTGTATTGTTATACTTCGCTATATAAATTCCTCTTGTGTGTAAAAAGTTCAAAAGCTAATTCGCTTTATCGATTTCATGGTGACCCACATCTTATTATCGTGGTTCTAATGGGCCTCATAAATATATAAGGTTTCATTTAAAAAATCCAAGTTGTACCGTTATCTCTTTGATAAACAAGAATTATTTACTTTTTCTACACCAGAGCCACACAGTAGGACTATTTCTCTCAAAAAATCTGTCTCTCTATCGCAGCTTTACAATACTTTATCTTTACTGCGTAGTAGGGAAAGAAAGTAAAAAATGTAATGCTTGATAACAAACAGTTGGTCTTAGTACTGCCCATAATGTCCCTGCACAAAGAATTTATTTCATTTATTTGCGGTGAAACAGTAAAATCTGTTTGCAACGTATTTAATATATGCGTAACTGAGGTTCAGGAAAAGAAACCTTATCACAGAAAACTACTCGAAATTGCTCTGAGATTATTTGCCACGGCATCAACTCACTATCTGCGACGATGACATTTCTTGTGAACTGCAACAGTGGCACAACCCAAAAAAATACGAATTTTGATTTAATGCACTCTCCAGAATTGAAGATTGGTCTACTTTCCTTCAGGAACAGCAGCATATCTTAGAGTAGAGTATTTTTTAAAACAAATTTTCGTCTAGATAGACGCAACGCGTATCCAAGCCCCTTAGGGGACGTCGAGTGCTTCGCGCTTGGAGTAATCCTCCATTAATATCGTTACGTCTCGTCGTAGTCAGTTGTCAGGAGGACTGCCAGGTAGTACCTCCTATTACGCGCTCCTGCGTCTCTCAGCGGCGAGAATTGAGAAGGAATTAGGATTGGGGAAGGGTTTAGGACACTTCACAGGGGTTAAACTATCCCTTGTGGAGCAGCCAAACTGGTTTTGTTGGAACAAATTTGTGCGCGGATTCGACGGGAGTTGAACTACGGCCTCCTTGCTCGAAGGCTGGACAAAGGCTGGTCAAAGGCGAGTGACTTCGCTCTGGGCCACCAGATGACATTCCAATCACAAATTGCAGAAGTGTGAATACAAGTTAGATGCATTTCAAAACAAAATGAAAACTTCAAACTCATTTATCTCAATACCTGATTTTTCTGGTTTTTGCCACTAATGCATTCCACGAACGAATGATCTATAGCGTGATGCATTCCACGAACGAATGATGTACAGGCCGACGTTTTGCCTGACATGTAGCACGCTGCAGGCTTCTCAGCCTGCGACGCGGCATCACCCGGACAGCGCAGAAGGCACGAACTCGAGCCGCGCAAACTCACGTTTTTATTATCAATAGGCCAGTCAAATGGAAACGAGGAATAGTCTACTAAAATCAGATAACGCGCGGCCAGAGGAAACATTTTTCGAGTGCACACTACTGACTGAGAACTGCTTTTTCCTACTTTGACTAACTTGCACACGGCGAGTGACGTGTAGTGGCGAGGCAAATAAAGCGCTCGCCTTGATGTGGGCGTGCTTGTGCTCTCGGCGAACTGGTGGATGCAGATTCCAACTGCTGAAGACAGTAGTGGTAAATTATAACAAAACATCGATTCATTAGTGCTTCGATACATTACCAAAGGTTTTTCGGGGTCGATTAAAACATGGAAAAAACATCAATATTTTAAATATGATGAAACATTGTGAAATAAAATGTCCTGGTTTTAAAGTGACACATAACCCGTCAATATTATTTTTAAGTATATTCTGCGTTAAATTTATCTGTCATCTTAATTTTATAGTCAATTTTCTATGTAGTCAAGGTTCAAATTGTAGTTTAACGATGTGACCACGTAGAAAAAAGCTAACAACACAGGAGAAAGGTTGCGAGTAGCCAACGGTTTCGTACCATCTGCAGATCGACAACAGTGACAGTTGTCAATGGCTTTTGAATGTGAGCAATCGATAAATAAAATAGAAATCGGAGATCTTATTGATAACATGAGAATTTTATTTATAACATGAAAATAACTACAAAGCAAGTCGCCTGTTTGCATAACACGGTTTGCGTCACACGGTGATGGAAGCAATGCAACAGAGGTTCTGCCAGCAACCGAAATACACTTATAAAAGAAAAAATGAATAGCAAGGGGGGTAGATGAATCAACACTGCTGGGGAGAATTTAGCGAAACAAAAATTCCCTACTTAGAAAAAAATCTCGTTTTCATTTGGCTGGCCATTATATTTAAGAAAGCCGTCTTAAGTCAGCGTAATTGCAGTATTCGGCGGTGCAGTCTTATGGGAAAGGTGCTTACGATAATGTTTCAGTGAGAATAAATATGTGACTCCAGGTGTATGTTTCTCATTTCTAACCCGTCGGGGAATTTTACTATCCTTTCATTTCGTTCTCGATCTACAGAGTCCATTATCTTCCTGTTGACTGCGAGAATCGTCTTGTACCCACTTTGTACAATATAATGATACCGTGATATCCGTACGAATTATATAGTACGAGTTGCGTCTTAATGACCAACTAACTTCAAGGAGGCCAACCATGCAATCTATTGCAAAACAGTCAACTTGCATATGTAAGCTTTGAAGCATATATCGAGTCATAATCAAATCCTAAAAGTCACAGTGACGGCCCATTCACGAGTGTTTTGAAACATTTTGTTATAGAGCAAGCAAGCAAACGCAAGAAGGGATCGCCTTTGTGGTAATGTTGAGCATGAAATATTAGCACGCACGCATATTGACTTGCACAATGATGTCGAACATATCTGCCAAATTCTTTCTAATGATTCCTTCTGAGCGCAATCATCTTGTGCAATACCTATTCAAATTACTTGAATAAAAAATTATAAAATTAATTTGGCGTGAAATTCAGTGCCGAAATTTTGTAAAAAGGTTTTTTTAATATAGGGTTGTTTAACTTGATTAATTTTGCCCTTCCGACATTCTCGGATGCAGTGGTACACTTCAATTGCATACGGAATGAATGCGTAATGCACGATGAATGCACGTGATTGCGCATTGAATGAAACAAATATGCCCAACAAATATTTGTTACGAATATTTATTGCCCTTTTTATGATCACATTCGCAGTTTTTTATAGCAAAATTGAGTATCTGTTCAAGGAATTTGTTACAAAATGCAAAAATAAATCGCTGAATCGTGGGTAATAGAAAGGAAATGTTGTGTGAACCTCTTATACATTGACGATTGTCGGAACTTACCAAAACAAAGATAAATATAACTTTCTTCGTTAGGGAATTTGTCCGAAGGCAGGTATCAGATGCAATAAAGGTATCTCCGTTTTTTCTGTAGTGTGCTTGATGGTAACGTCTAGTGTGCCTAATGGTAACGTCTACTGTGACTGATGGTAACTTCTGTCCCTTCTCAAATATCTCGTCAACCCGAAGCTTCGTACCACCAACTTTGCCTTCCATGATCTTTCTCAACACTAGAACCTTCGGAGATTGCCTATCCATCAATCAACAAATGTGACCAAGTATATATTGCTACCAGACTTTTAAACATTTCAACATTTCGCTATCTTGTCAACTGATCGCAGCTTGTAGGTAATAACATGTCCAATACCACCGTGCAGGTATAATCACGAGGTTCTTCGGAAAGGGGCGAAGGAACACGATCAGCGTCGTTGGCGAGTCAGTCGAAAGCGCTTAGGTCTCACAAGCAGTCTCTCCACTTCTTTGCCTTTCATCCCGTTCCATCGAAACGGCTACAAGTTTAAACGACCGTCGTCGACAATCGCAACCATCGACCACCTGACCAGGCAATCACAACTCGATCAGTGGGTTCGACGCTGAACCGCCTCACCAGCCGAGGAGGAACAAGCGTTCCGAGCGGCCAAACATTCATCGCAGCCCAGACGCACGGGTTTATCCAGA
>BOPP01000039.1:8167905-8185240 GCA_017312745.1 Gryllus bimaculatus | reverse complement strand
ACACCCACACCTCCGCTCCCTCGCCATCGCCTTCGCGCGAAGCGGCATCTGCTGTTATGGAGGGCGGCTCGACGCCGCCTCGTTTCTGGAGAGTGGTTTGCGTCAGAAAAACGCAGCAAAGGCCCTTACGATGATGTAATATTATGAATTCCACATGTGCTTTGTCGGTGTTTCAGAATTCTCAGACTTCTGCGCAGGTAAAGGTTGCGAGAAGGAATGCGTAAGGATTTGTGTTAATAAAGTTGATAGTATCTCCATTGAAATAATTGTATGCGAGTCAATAAGATAGAAACTAATTAAAGTGTATGTGTTTTCGAAGCTGTGCATCAAAAAAGTGTATTATAAGAAGATATTACAAAAATAATTGTGAGTTATTTCACTAGTGAAGATGGATTATTAAAATTGTTCTTGATGGCAGGCCGTGATTCACCAATAATGACCCCCTTGAGTTACTAATTTCAAAGACAAAGAGACAGATTGCAATGTCTTACTCGTAAATTTTACTGACTTTTTTGTGCAAAACGTTATCTTTTAGGTACAATATTGAAATACTTACTACAGGATGAAAAATCAGAAACGTGTTAAATACTCTAATGTTATGTTTGTCCCACTCTGAACAGCTCTGTTATCTGCAAATTGTCTAATCCAATATATCTCTTCCTTCATTAGTTACCGCAAATAATTATTTTTCCTCTAGATATTAAAAGAAATTTCATTTATTTTTTCTCTCTTCAGAAAATGTATGTTTTTCTCAACATAAATATGTTGAGATGCACGTTTCAGAATGACATAATTCATTTTCATTATAGCTTTTAACATGCTCAGACAAAATGCACATAATGTTATAACATAAATATAGAAGTAAAAACTAATTTACACGGGCAGATTGTATTTTCTCTTCCAAAGGCAGGTAGATTCATTTGCGAATATGACGTTGCATCAAAAACTTACCACAGCTCAGTTATTCATCCAAAAGATGTTATCAAGGCTTTCGGTGGCTCGTTGGCTAGCGTGCTTACTTTCCACGGCGCATACCCCGGGTTCGACTCCCAGCCGGGGCAAGAAGTCCCAGTATCTTTTGATATGTGATGAGAAAGCCCACACTAAGGTTATGAAGACCACAATATGTGGTGAAGGGATGTCTTCGTGCTAACCACCCGAGCCCCTTATCCCATGGTCGAGAGGCTGGGTCGCCGCTGGTTGGCTAAGGCTCGTAGTTTGTGGTCGAGCCATAGGCCAGGACAGAACAGATGTTATCAGATAAAACATGTTTGGATAAGGGGGCCCAACTAGAGAGAGAAAGTAGTTTGGTTATAAATTACACTAAATCATTTTTCAACTATACGAAAAATGAAATTGATGTACCATAGGAGGTACCGCAAAGAACGTTGAGGTTCATGGCGCATGAATCAGTTTGTATTAAATGTATCGTTACATCCATACCGTCGTATCATCTGAATTACTTCACATCATATAGCTATTATCAACGGACATGGGTACGCAAACGAGTTTGCATCGATTTCCACTGATATTCAGTTGAATAATACCTCCATCATCTTATGAGTTCAATGATATTACAATTTTTCTCAGATAAGGTATATTCTGTACCTACAATTTTGTACTTTGGGTTTTCTTCATTTTGAATGTTTACTTTGGTCTGAAATTATGGATTTTACTCATTAACTGAAACATTTGAAGAGCAAAATTACCTTCACATTTTTAATAAAATATATCTTTATGAAGAGCTGAGATCTTGCCCAAGACAACTCCTGCAGCACATTGAAATTGATAGAAACTATGGTAGAAGTGATCCTGGCAAAGGCCGTTTGCATGATGCAGGTAACTGGGGTGAGTGTTTTGTTGAACCGAGAGGCGCATCTGAGTCTCTTGTTGAATTGTAAATTGGTCTACAGTGGTATTGGGAATCGATTACATGAACACAATCGAAAATTCGGATATAAAAAACTTTAAAACATAATTTTAAAGCCTAAAAAGAATGAATGATAAATCACTGCATTACTTGTGGAAGCGAAAAATGTTCTTAACTTGAAAGCTGTAATATTATTTGTAATATTTTCTCAGTAAGACTATAGTCATAATCGTTGATCCAGCTGATTCAAGGCACGAATGATTGAGGACAACATAGAGGGTTTGTTGAGGATGCCATAATAATGTCTAGATCTCAGATAGAATGCTGATGACGAGAAAGATAGAATACTGATGATGATTCAGAATAAATAATATTTATTAAAAATAAATATTTACGGTAAAATGACAACTTATTGATCATTTTGATTCCGTATTTACTTTCCCTAATTCTTAATATTTCAAATTTGCTTTGGAGATGATTAATTGGAGAGAATATTTTGCAGTAATATGTTGCTGATACACCTTGCAAACAAGTTGCAGATACACCTTGTGAGAAAATCTGTTGCAATGAAATAAATGATTCGGAAGGCAAATAATGGGTACACTTTTGGGTACACAAGTTGTTACCCTTTTGAAAGGCTATTATTTTATGATAGCTATAGCAATAATTTACTGACACTGACATGATCTCACCCTTATTTCGTTCATGACGATAATCCGTTACGGTAAGAACTTCAACCTTCGAACTCACGATTACGACGTTCAAGTCGCTGACTTTCTATCGTACCCGTTCATATAACTCGTCATGGCTAATGAAACCTGACAGCTAAAATGAAAGAAGAAATAAAGCAGATGATATCTAAAGTTGGGAACAAGAGATTTTGTGACTGTCAGATCCTGAAGTCGGATAAAACGTGCTCCTGCTATCACTGCGAGAGGATTGCGTTCCCTCCGCCGGGTACGGAGGACACTGTTGCCGAAGCCGCGACACCACTGCCTGGCCAGAGGTGCATCTACGATGGTGCATCCGGTCCACCGCGCCTGTGCCCGCGAAGTCAGGGGCTTCGAATAAAGAGCCCTCTTCCTGTTCAAAAATAACTTGAAGGTAACCGGTTCAGAAACAAAATATACTTGAATGCAAGATGTAACTAGTATAAAAAACTGAATATACTGATAGGATAGCGATAGAGCACCGAATTTGTGCGACATATCCTACACCTACCGACTGCCCTGGGCTAGTATTTTGATCCCTAAGTAACACCTATAATTTTCGTTTGCTAACTATTACAATAGGTCGCATAAACTTGTATAATACAAACCAATATACTCGTAAATAAGATTTAAAATTCCTCACTTCCGTTTGGCAATCTTCTGTTATGACCCTATCTGGATCTTCCCCCCGGGGTCGACGAGAATCTAGCTACACCACTGCCTGGCGTCTTCGGGTCGCAGACTCCGCGAAGGCGCGGCGCGGCGTGGCGTGGAGCGGCGTGGCGGGGCGAGGCGAGGCGGGGTTCAGCGCGGCGCCGCGTAGCGTGGCGGGGCGCGCTCCCGCTGGCGGGTGCTACTCAATTAGACGGGCGCCATGCCTCGGGTAATTACTCCGAGAAGGTACATAATGGCGACGCCCGTGACCCGGGGCCGCCGCCGCCGCCGCTCGCGCCGCCTGCGTCGCCCCGGCGCTGGGGAGCGCGTCGTCTTCGCCTGCTCAGTCTCCGTTTTCGTCTGCCGCCGCCCCCACGGCGTCTACGCCCTCCACGGCCCGGCGACTGCCGGCGCCGCCCAGCAATCGACGAGCCCCCTCTCTTTCGCTCTCCACCCCGTGCTTTCGCGCTCTTTCTGTCGTGCCCTCTATTTTCACACTCCGACTCTCGTACACCTATTTTCGCACCACGATTCTCGCGCCTCAAATTTCTCTCCCCAAATGTCACACCGCAATTCGCACACCCCAGTTCATGAACCCAACTTTCACTCCCTGTTCTTTGCACCCAATACATGCAACCCAGTAATACCATCCCAATACTCCCACCCTCGTTAACGCACCCCATTTCGCACACCCCAACTCGTACATACTAATAAGCACACCACAGTTTGCAAACTCTTCTCCCACAGCCGCATTTTCCCCCCGAATTCTTCCACCTATATTATCTCAGCAGAATTCTCTCACACCAATTCTACTAAGATTGTGACAACACTAGCCTATGGTAGAGTACCTAGTCTCAATATGGAATTTGCAACGTTGTTAACATCGGAATCCATCGTAACTGCACAATTCAGTTCCAAGAACTCTAGCCATGACTCCACATTAAGTTTTGCCCTGATTTATTTTGTCCGTATGTTCCTTCTAAATGAACTCAAGGTCCTGTGAGTTTGAAATCAATATTTCGATTTCATGAGGATCCTTTACATGAAGCCTCAACAACGTTTTTCAAATTTTAACAATAATGGCTGCAAATTTTTGGATTAAACGTTGCCCTCTTATGTGCAAAAGCCGCTTAAAACAACGGCTCTGGTCTCATTTTCGTTAAAATCCCTAATTTTTCCAAAATTACAAAAGTTGAAATTTCTTCGGTGCTTTTCTGTAGCTATAATATTAAAAATGTTGATTTTTTCTTCAATAAAAATATTTTTTTTAAATACATGTCTTGAAATAATCTCATGTAATAAATGAGTAAATTGCGCTCAATGTTGAGTTATTTCTTTAAATTTTCTCATTGTGTTCCAAAGACGGTAAAAAAAGTGGTGCATGTCCCATTCTGGGTGGACCTGTATTTTTAAAAATTCGAAAGAAATAACATAGCGAAAATATAATATTGATGATATTTTTTCTTGAAAAATATTCTAAAACATTAGATCTTTAAATAAGTACAATTTTTTAGAGAACTTGTATTTTTTACGTAATTTCGGGTTGTTAGTAATGCAATTTATGGAACAATTCACAAAATCTGCTCTAAATGTTTTCAATAAACTATTTCTGGTATAAAGCGAAGGACGCTGCAATGGCGTGATATCTAAAAATGAAGCAAGTCTAATTTTAGTTGAACTCACTGAATTTTCAAAAGTTGCTAAGTTGCGAACTAATGTGAGAAAATATGTGCTGTTGTAGCATCACTAATTTAGACTTAACGTCAGAACACATTTAAAATCTATGTATTACGTACTGTGAGGAGAATTGGAATCTCTACATGTGTTTTTGAGCTCTGGGGTCTTTGCCCTGACCAATATACATATTCAATTTAATTATCATTGCACGTAGAAATGAGCGTTTTAGCAAGAATTGATAAGAAAATATTCCCAGTCATGTTAAAAAAACAGTATTTCCAAAGGCAAAATCGCTACAGATTTTCGCTATTATCTATTGTCATATTCTTTGGGGGGGAATCGAATTACTGCCCTGAGAACTTGGTACACTCTGGGACATAAATTGTCTCAATATATTTTCTTAATATCGCGATGAAATATACGTCTTAGCCTGATACTTTATGTTTAATGTGTTATTTTAATATTTTTCAGAAATCCGAACTTATAAAAATATATTCTGCCCTAAAAATTCTAATAACATATTCTTAAATTAATGTGTTCCCTTTGAATGCCAATAGTTTGAAAGCAGCATCTCAATATGCCCTTTTGAAATTATTTAACAGCATTTAATGACCATAAACTAATATCCTAATATCAAACAGAAATTTATGTGGACGAGTGATTGCGAAAAATTAAATTAAAAATAAAATTCATATTTGTAAATGTTGGTATTTATGAGAGAAGAAAATGTAATTATTCATTCGAGAATAAATACGACTGAATGAGTTCGTTAAATTGTTTTGCATTTACACGTAAACAACTCCGAGAATATTATTGTTTAATTGAAATTACAGAAACTATATTAATAAAAAGGTCTTAAATACTTGCCGTTTTGTCTTATCCTGCTTATAGGTCAAAGAATCATATTGAATCGACTTCTCTGTCGACCGCGATTCTCTTCTCGAAATGTACACGCACCGACTGGCAACTAGATATGCCATTGTTGAAGTCTCATATCGATAGCCTCATTACTGCTGACCGCACGTGAATTGCATTTCACGCCAGGTTTCCACCGAGCGGCAGTGAATGCCCCGGCGTTGGCAGCGAGCGTCAGGCGGTTGAGTGCGACTGCTCCGTTCGTTATCAACCGGTCGCATGCGACATACGCGGCGCGTTCGCCCGAAACGCTATTGAGAAGAGCCCGTCGCCTGTTACCTGCCACACCCACCTTCGTCGCCCCCCCCCCCTCCACTCGCGACAGTAGCTGTGCTCTCTCGCTCGATCTCACTACGTGAAACGCCGCACTTGGCTGGGGATTGTTATTTAGAACTGCGCATTTGCAGTTTCTCTCGTATGCGATAGCCAGCTCTTGACTGTAAAGCTATGGTCAGCTATAGCGTGCACGGCATTAATCGAGCTTGCCTTTACACTTGCGTGACCATTCACTACTTGTATGAGTTTATTGGGCTTCAGAGCTCGGAAGAGCGATTGTAAGCATAATTAGAAACTTTAAACTCGTAACTTTCTGTAGATATTTTTTTAATAATGCAATCAGTAAAGGTTTTAAGTGATATAACCACATTTTCAAAATATAGTGTAGAGTGAATTCATAGAGTTTTAAAAAAATACTATCTTTTCAACGACTAATCAACAATTAATTAATGATGTCCTGAATACATTTATTTAAATATTAATTTTCCGATTTCGTATTCCGTATCACTTCACGCACACATGAGTATAGAACATTTATTTTTGAAAATTGGTACGAACAAATTTCGCTTCAATGTGGTTAATGCTCCAATTAAAAACACCTTGCAATCGATTTTTTTAAATACGAATTCTTAGAATTTTCACTTTGTTTCTCTCAATACATCATATACATTCACGTACAAATAGAGCAACAACCAGAGACTTGTGGGCAATTTTGAATAGTTTATATTAAGCACTCCTACGGTTTCTAGATATTCCGTAAAACCTAAGGGTATATTTTAGAATTGATAATTAGATACATCCAACACTCTTTTGTAATTTTCACGAACGAGTACGTTCATTCTTGGAAATAATTGGCATTTCAGCAATTAAATACGAATGAAGCTACTTGTGAAAAGTAGTACTGAACAAGCACTTTGACAGATCTCTGATGAAAAAATGTATTATTTAAATTGGTTTCCACATCTTAGATCTTTAATGTGTTATCCTTGAGAAGATATTCTAATATATACATTCTGTGAGAGATTTTTACCATTCCAATAAGTGAATTGCCTATTTTTTTTATTGCCGCTTCGTTTTTATTGTTTTTTGTAAAATTTATTTAACAAATTTTAACGTAATTTGAACAATATTTTTTAAGGAGATTAGTTAAAATTTGAAAAGATCTGAGGTTGCATTCTGTTTAAACATCATGAGATAAAATCTAAAAAACTCGAAATAAGCTGAGAGCAAGGATGTATTAATGCAAAAGCAGGCTAAATATGTGCTCATATTTGTATCAAATATTTGAAATTGTTCATAAAATGTAGAACATTTTTATTAATTTTTTTTTAAATTGCAAGGACTACATCTTTACATATCACATAGGGGCATTTGTTAACTCTTCCGATCATGGATCGTCAGCCCTAAGTGAACCCTTTAGTTTGAGGACCTGTAATCGAGCTCAGCTCAATATGTAGATCATAATTCAAAACAATTGGGCACCCGCGTAATTAGGGGCCTGCGTAATATCATTAGCGGTATTGTAATGTCAAAACAATTGTAAATTGACTTTATTGTTATCGATACGTATTAGAAATAATTAATTTTGTACGAATGAAATTTCGGAATTGCACATTGTAAATTTTTATTTCGCATGCATTAACGTTGCATAAGTTACTCTACATTTTGCAGTCGATAATAATTAAGCTCATTAAGGGTTCCCTTCGATTTCAACAAAGTCGTTTCTTACTTCAGAGTATTTCATTAGACAAATACCACAGAAAAAATTCAATTATTAAATACGGAATCAAGTGTCATTTCAATTTTCTCTGATTTTCAAGGTGGTACTTCCCCCGTAACATGAAGTTAAACACATTCATTTCACCCAAATTATTCAAAACCTACTTTCCAGCGTGCACTCATCGCATTGTTGTCCACACAATTCATTTATAGGCGCAGCGACACAGAGAAGACAGTAACACAATTATCACAAGCTTCCCGAACATGTAACGACATCATTTTGGTATCAGATAACTTGATAATAATAAATGGTTTTCAACGTCACCGTGTTGCCTGGAAACCGTCCACGTGTGAAAGATTTCCCCAGCTCCCGAATTTCCCCCCTTTGTTCGCCGGAGCTGCCTAACAAGGCCCTTCCTCTCTCCCCTCGGGCTGGGCCGAGGCAGCTGCGAGATCTGATTCGCGAACTGTGCGTCAGAAGCGCCAGAGGAGAAAAGCGACCGACGGCGATCGAGTTTCTGTGTACGGGCGGCGGAGGGCGCACCGGCCAGGGGCCGGTCGCCTATGGTGCCCGCCCGGGCCGGTCAGAGGTCATAGAAAAATGAGGTTAAAGAGAATAGCAGACGATGGCCGGTCGCCGGGCCTCGCGCAAGGGACCCCGGTCAACGGGCGTCGGGCGTTGGGCGTCGGGCTCCGGGCCTCAGTCAACGGATGTCGGGCATTTAGCATCGGGCATCGGGCATGGGCGTCGGATTTCGGGCATCGACTTTCGATTTCCATCGGTCATTGGAGATCGGGCACCGAGCGTCAGGCGTCGGGCATCGGGCGTCGGGCGACAAGCATCGGGCTTCGAATGTCCGGCATCCAGCGTCGGGAGACGGGCGTCGGGCGTCGAACATCGGGCGTTGACATCGGGCGTCGGACGCCGGTCAATGGACGTCGGGGCATCAGGGGTCGCGTCGAGCGCGGGGCGTCGGGCGTGTGGTATCGGCGCCCCGTGGGCGGGCGAGCGGCGGCGACGGCCCTCGCGGCGGGGCCGAACAAAAGCGCGGGATCAGGTACCGGCGTGGAACACCGGCGCCAGACAGTCGGCCATCTGCCCCCCTGCAGAGACACAATAAGCGCTTTATGAACGCTACTTTCGCCATCCAAATAACTCGGCTTTTTATTCGCTCCTACCCGCGGACGGGTGTGATACCGTGTGTGTGCGCCTTCCACACCTGAATCCTTGTAGGTCGTATGTTCGTTCTTGTTGGTCATAGATTTCCAACGCTAGCCGAGAAACTAAAGATAAAAATTCGGGTATGAGAATAAAAGTAAGAATAGTCGCCGTTTGTAAGAATTAGTGTTATAATGCATTTTGTACTAATAAAAAACTGAAACGTAATAGTTTGTTGTGTTTTGTTTTTCTGTGTCTATTAATTGACGCAACAATGCATTTTCTGAGGGGTGGAGCAATAGGTGTAGTGTCCAGTGAATTTGAACATTTCAAGAATTAGTAATTTTTGTTCAAGTAAACATTTATTTTTATCTGTTTATATATACTTTTTATAACGTAATCAATTCAGATTTCGAATTGCTTTTGTAGCAAGAGAAAATAATTAAAACTGTATTGGTGAATGTATATCTTTAGGATTTGGGAGTACTAAAGTTCGTGTACCCTTGGATCCGCCATTGTTATCAACATGATTTTTGACAACGTAACAATTTTCACATGATTGATATAATGTTAAAATTTGTATTATTCTATAATTAAGTTAATACATTAACTGAATTGTTTACTTTTTATCACTTAGTTTGGTAACGCATTTTTACAATAATAATTATTAACCATTGTAAGACTTTAACATATTCAAGAAAACTGCGCAGGTTGCAGACGCAAAAATACGCATGATTTTTCAAATACAATACAGATCTTATTAATATCGCTTAATTTATGCCGGTAGTTATTTTGGTGTCGATCATTATTTGGTTGATAATCCTAGATCTAAGTATATATTTAGTAAAAGAAGTGAGCTGAAAAATGTTGTATATTATGTGAATAGCATTTTTGAACATTTGTCATTTACGAACCTCAATTCTAGTACACTCCTCCTCAGTTGGTAAACACCTCACCCAAAAGCCTTCATATTTTGGCTGTCATACATAAACTATTATTACTGCGATTATCTTCAAAAATCAACTTCTGAACAGTCATGCATTGATTTTTATTCCTAAATCATTGACGTTCCAATAACACCAACTAGTTTGGGAGTGAAAAATATTGCTTTTTTTTCTTCAAAGTATGCGTCATTCAAGGTTTTTTAGTAGAACTCCGTGCTAAACGTAGCATACAAATAAGGAATGAGCTGCGGTGGATCGATTTTTGAAATGTAGAACATGATGTCAATTGCGGCGTCGCTAGCCGAATTCTTTAACTACGCTCCGTGAAGTCACGAAGGTTATATGAATACGAGGCATCGCGGGTTTCTGATTGGGTGACCGTCTAGAAACCCCGGGATCCAGTGACGCCGAGCCCCTGGGCGAAGGGATAAAAGGCAATGATTATGACTAACTACATTAAAAAGGATAAAGGAGGATTACTCCAAGCGTTCAATACCCAAGATGGCTTAGAGATGTTTTGTGATGGCGCAACAAATTAAAAAAACTGATAATTGTTGAAGAAAATAATGTGAAGAGAAAACTATTAAAGCATGAATTATTATTTCGATTTATTCAGCGCCAAACTGCCGTGACGACAACATCGCTCGCTCCGGCATAGTCAGTGCAGTTACCCAGTGAACTTCCTAAGCGTGTAACAGTGAAGTATTCATTGTGTAGTGAAGTGAAGCACAAGCAGCTATATACAACGCGCCATAAGCCAACAATCACTTATCAGTTATAGTTAACGGTGAGCCTCTCCAGCAATCTGTGACCTAGGTCACAGCATTGCAGGAGCCATGGAAACTCTATATGGCAGCGAGAGTGCCATGGACAGTACCTACAGCAGTCCAGAGTCAACAACAATATCATCTCGTATTCGGTACCCATATAGTGTCTAGTACATGGGGAAAAGTGTCATGGGCAAGTTATACATTTACATGAAACATGTTTTATGTCAACCAATAGCAAACACTGGATTATCATATATTGACTATCATGAGTTCGAATACAAAGCAAATGCTTCTTCACTTGATGGAATATTGTGTTGCCTCTCAGAAAAAAATGCGTTTTTGCCGGATTCGTCAGTGAAAGTAAGAATATTATTTATTCTGGTCATCTAAAATATATGCAGATTTTGTTGTACTTCAAGATATATTCCAAAAGATTAGATATTAATATTCTACTGTTCGTAAATCCTGCTTTTATTCACGAGAAAGACTTTTTTGCAAATAAAATTAACCATTTGGGAAAGAAAAAGTGTGGTTTAAACGAAAATATTCTAATCAGACGTTCACGAACTTCTGTGTTAATTTTTTTCAATAGCTATAGTGTGAGTCAAGTGCGGTAGATCAGGTTCGAGAAAATTAAGAAATCCAAAGCTCTTTATGATTTTGGCCAATCGAGACCTTTCAATTTCTAGGCACCACCGGAGATAAAAATGCCCTTCAGAGACAGATTGATATTCGCTTGATATACGCATGTATTTTATTAGTCCTCGTGTCCTGTACCTTAACGTGTTACTTTTTTGAATGGCTTCAAATTCTGTCTGCACAGCTTGCTCTGGCAAACATTATTATGACGATACTATGCAGAAATATTTTTTAAATGTTTTTCTGGATAATTGGAGATATGTACACTCTTGCGTAACGTTCTAGCGTTATTGTTTTCTACTTTATTTTGTTTCTGTGGGTTCAATACGAATGTGGGATAAATCTAAATGCGGTGTATATATGCTGCATCAGTGAATTTAAAAAGGCGTCTTTTTTATTTTATCACTATCTGCTCGCTTCACTGATATGTGCTAACTGAATTAAATATCTAGACAACGTTCAAAAGAGGCGGAGACGAGCCTATGAAAAGGGAAAATTCTTATTATTGTGTTGGCACCTGATCCAAAGTTGACCATTGTATGTCTCAAAACTCTTTAAAAACAGTTGTTCTGTCTAGGAGTTTTCGTCGTCAAACATGGTTACCTTCGTTTTGTGTGTATAGAAGTTTTATCTATAGTTCCAATACTATGTTAACAATGTTTCAATTAAAAACCAATGAAAGCAATATAGTATTTCACCAACTCAACAGCAACAGAGAAAATCTGGCAAGGACAACGCAACCTCCACAGATTAATACATGAATAACTTACATGTTGTTAAGCCTGCGGAGAACTGGCGATTTTTTACTTACTTTGTCTACCTATGTAAAGTTATTACAGCACACAATCACAAACATAGAATACAATGTTTTGCAATCGTGTCCACCAAAAGTGTTGACGGAGATGAATCGTAGCCGGAAGAAAAATCAAGAAGGATCCAAGGTGCAAATATCTTCCTCAATGACATTGGGAACTGAGTTGGACTGGCAAAAGTTCGAACAAGAAAAGAAAAAAAAGTACGAAATCTTGAAAACGCAATGCTCTGGCGATAAAAAAGGTGATGGCTTGTTATATGAGGACGTGTTTACAAAAATTGAAGGTAGCTTCTGAGCACAATGGTTTGTTTCAGATGTGACTTACATCCGGAAAACACCATGCGACAATCTCCTTGTACATCTTACAAGTTCAACCGATTTCCAAACACCGGAGTTCCAAGCTTCAGCAAAGAAAGCGTTTCGCATGGCGACATGAGAACAATTCCCCACGACGTGACTATTCATGTGAAGGACCAGGATGATGTCACATTTGACGATGGTGTTCATAAGGCCTTCTTTGCTCATTTCTCAGAAGCAAAGGATTTACCGGCAACAATAATATTCCTAAGACCGGCAAATGGGGGAGTTCAGGTAGCAGTAGTCAGTCTTCCAGCTATGATGACTAACCCACTATCAGTTTCAGGTCTTATTAGTATAGGATGGGGAAATTGACAGTTACGCGAGAGAGAGAAAGAGAGAGAGAGAATGAGAGAAAAAAGAGAGAGAACTCCTCTAATATGTTACAAATTATATTTTTGTCAAATAATTCGAGCCTGAGAGAGTGCAATCAAAGTGGTCGAGAAATTGCAGTGATGATGAATACTTCGCAATGACCTGCACGAAGGAACCGAAGTGCAAAGGATGGCCTTCACACCAAAGAGTGTTAAAGGCAATATTAAACAGACCATAAGAATCGTTCAAATCTACCTGAAACACTCTGTGAAATTTCCAGGATATTCTCGCACAGTCTGTGAAAGAATGGGATACAGATGACGATTTTCTGTGCGAACAGAAGAGAAATTTCTACGATTCATAGTGGGTACGTGGATTCTCACATGCCTAAATTGCCTTTATTGCGGTTGTGAGATGACCTTTCCGTCAGGTAATGACTCCAGGCAATGTTTGTCAAAATAGACAGAATGTGCATCTAAAGCTCTTTGCTTCATCAAACGCTGCTTTGGACGAATTTGAGCAATTCCTCGACTGTTTATATCTGGATGCAATAAGACACAGCCCCCTCCTGATAGCACGGGACTTCAACGTGAGGGCCTTGGCGTTGGGTATTTCAACAACGAACGAGAGGTCGAGAGGTCGTACTGCGCTAGAATATTTTTCTGTCTTAAACGTGGTGCTCACTAATATCTGGGTGTGCCCACTAATTTCGTGGTGCTAATAATAAGTCTGTGCGATCAAGGAAACAAAGATGTACGGGGTGATAGGCAAGTTTAGGATCCGGGCTCAGATAGTATTCTCAAAATTGCCCCCAATACTGCAATACATGCTCATAATGAAATCATCTCCAACCTCTTCAATTCATGTCTGAGAGGAGGATTTTTCCGAAGGTGTAAACACAACAATTGATTCTTCTCCGAAGCATAAAAAAATTCCCCAAGAGCCGTCGTCTTACTTATGTGATTCTTCTCTGATGAATTCTTCTAGCAAGAAGAATCCATCAGAGTGATCGGTGGGAGAAAGGTCGGTGGTCACCAAATTTCATCATAACCATCCATCAATTAGTTCGGCTCCATTATCGACACTTGCTTGTCATTTAGAGGCTACACAGATTATGCCACAAAGAAAGTAGCGGTCAATGCTGCATTGACCTTGAAGCTAATGCTGAACACAGAACGTCCTAGTCGTGAGAAGAAGCTGCGGAAAGTAGTCATCGCGTCCGTTCTTCTATATGTAGCCTCAGCTGGGGCCATTTCAACAAGTACCAGAACTACGTTCGAGGAATGAGGTCAATGTATTTGCTCTTAGTGTAGCATGTGTATTCATACATCATCGCAGGAATGTCCCCTATACATAATATGGCGCATTAGCGACAGAGGCATTATAGTAAGGGAGACGAGATACAGGACTGTTTGGAACCATTAGAAGAATTGCTGTAACAATAGAACAAGTCCGCCAAGGGAGATGTACTTACCTCCAGATACATTCAGTTGAGTTGTGCATCAATGGGGACCACGAAGGGGTAGATTTTCATCTTAACACAGTTTGTGACGGGTTATTGTTGCTCTAGAACCTTCCACAGGTTCAAACAGGAAGGTGACCCGTACTGATCTAAATGCGGATCTGCTATCAAGGACGCCGAGACTGCGTTTTTTCTCAGTTTTTCTCAGTTTTCTCGTTTCAACTCTCAACGACGACGCCTCCTCAATGGGAAGCTTGGGATTGATCTGACTACACGGGAAAGCATAGTCTCGTGATTGCTTGACTCTGAAACAAGTCAAAGGGCAATGCTTTTTCTCACAATCCCAGTTGGAAATACGATCGCTTGAGATAAAAACATCTTGATGTCACTCAACGACTGGGAAAGTTGTAGACGACATATCGTGTAACTAAGACACTATTCCACCCTCCACGATGTGTTGCATGTAGGGCGGTCTTCGCGGTGACTGGAGAAAAATAAAGTTTGGCTTTAGTAAAAAAAATATCACACGCTCGATAGAAGGGGTACCAGTTTCTTTTGAAGATTTCCACATGCACTCTGAAACACACTCCCACACTTACTTTTAAAAAGTGTTGAAATAAATAGCTTAGTGTTAGCATTTAAGAGCCATGCAACTCGGGTTAAGAAGTATTTGCCATCGAATGTTTGAATGGACCTCACATCATCCAAGCATATAAAATAATTATCTTACATGAAAAAAGTGCATCAGATCACAAAAGAATTAATATTTACGTATACGGACAAGGAGTTTTCCTTGAAATTGCCGTTTTTTAAGGTATCGAAGTATTGAGCGTATTGGCAAGCATGGATTTATTTTCATCAATGAATAGCTCTTTCGTATTTGGGTTTTCGATCGCTTCTTTGACTCATGGTACATCTCTGTGAGAAGAGAAATTTCCATCCCTAAGCCTTCGCTGGCCGCCCTCGGAAGCCGCGGTGGAGCAGGGCGGCCCGGCGCGTTCAGTGTCCGCGAGGCCGACCACGGCCGCTCGGCTATCGACCTGCCCTGGCACCGGACCGTTGGGCTCAACGGCGCCCTGGGCGCGGGGCCCGTCGCCCGGGGGGAGAGAGAAAACAAAGTCTTAACGAAAACTATATCCAATTAATAAAAGGAACATGCCTCACATCAAAAAATTTGGACATGCCGTATAGCTCAGATATTCACACTCAGTACATTCACCCAACCTTCTACTACGATATCGCTCTTGCCTCTCGGCGGGAAATCTATCACGTACCCCACCAATGCGACAAACAGAAACGTGTGCAGAACACGCTATATCAAAAACAAAATATTGCTCGGAAATTATAATCACCGAAAAAATATTATTCCAAGGCAGCCCCTTCTGTTTATACCCATTCCCCAGATACATAGGGGAGCTACGTAGATCTAATCAAAGATCAACATCTCTCAATTTCGAAAATGCTTATTTATACTTCTACTCAACATTTCTCCACTTAACAAATACCATTTAAACCTAGACGAAATTGCCTGTGCACTCCTGCAGTAATCAAATCCAAAATTCCCCAAAAAGGATAAATTTCCGCCCCCGTAAGCACATGATGATAACCAATTCCAACACATGCCAAACTCTACACATTAAAGCATGTAAATTTTAAATAAACAATAAATCATCCCCAATCCCAATCCAAACACCTTAAAAAAAAACGGAGCAGTGATGTCCAGAGCTTCAAATGCACGAAGGACTGCCTATTCTAACCAATGAAAAATTATTGTGTATACCAAGCCCTTTGAAAGGCCACATGGCCGCAACAAGAAGAAAATAAATGAAAAAAAAAAAAAAAAAAAAAAAAAAAATCTCAAAATATCCTAACCCATGATCATGAATAATCGATCCTTCGAATGAATGTAAAAACCTCGAACACAAGAATCTCAATCAAGCACGAATATCGCAGAAAATGGCTGATAAGTTCGGATATATTTCGTTTTTAATTCAAATACGATTTGATGAAAATTGCAATTAAATTCATTCTACACGCAGTAATTTTCTAAAATTATGGAATGAGAAAGAAGTAATGAAACAAAGATTTAAAAACAGAATAAAAATTATCACAATTGTCTCTTATGTTTCCTTCTCTGGATTGTACAGCCTTTAGACAACATAATTATTTTAATGCAATAACTAAAACGATAAATTATATATTTTTTGTTTCAAATTTATTTTTAATTAGCTCACGCAACTCCCGTACTGGCTGTCTCACTTTGTGCAACTAATATCAGTTTTCAACGTAATTTATTATTCCCTTACGTCTGTTACTTTATTATTTATTACTGTATACTGCACTGTGATACCACACAAATATAAATAAGGGCGCTAATTACCCAATGGAAGGCACATGTTCTCCTCCCAAGGTCATTTTCTCAAAGGCTTAGCCCTGTGGCAACTCCTGTAATTTATTATTAATTTATATTATTATTATTATTATTATAACTTATTAATTATTATTTATTATTATTATTATTATTATATAATTGCATATATTATTAACCCATTGCCAAGGAGCTCATTACTTGCCCTTTTGATAAGATAATGGGTTTATGTCTACACAAATGACTAATTGAGGTAAAAATTCTTGGCCCCGAGGATCGCGCGCTCGTTTGTAACCACCCTCCCTGCCGTGCTAAGAAGGCGCCTGCGGAGGAAGACGTCTCCTGACACGAGCTCCAGGCCTCGCCGCCTCCATCGCCGCCACCGTCGCCGCCCGCCGCTCGCAGCACTCAGCGAGGGCGAGCGACTTCGTGTGCAGGTTGGCGCCGCCTCGACCGTCCATCTTATCAGGGGGCTTAAATGTAGGCGGTGCGGCGCACGACGACCGCCGGCGGCGGCGCGGCGAGCGGTAGGCGGCGGCGACCGGCGACGACGCCGGCGGCCGATTGGCGGGAGCGCTCCGCGGTGGGCGTTCGGGTACCGGGGGCGTTCAAGCCGCGCCGCTTAGCCATCCCCTTCAAATACTGTATTCGTAGTACCGCACCCGCTCGGCGTTCATCCCCATTTC
>BOPP01000039.1:8113877-8142240 GCA_017312745.1 Gryllus bimaculatus | reverse complement strand
CCAAGAGAAGATATATAAATATGAACGATTTGATTATTACCTCACTGGTTAACTGTCCAAATATAGACTGACGGTATGATGTATTAGCTATTGGTACACTTGAAATATGCATGCTCCTGATATATTTCAATGCTTTGTTTAGCGAAAAAAGCTCAAATATTGCTAAACTATATTTTGGTTTTTTTTTTTTTTGTCTATTTGAGAAAGAACACTGTGACATTTTCTCAGCATTTTTATTTTTTATGTCCTTTCTGTTTAAGATTCCTTTTCTCCATGATTTAATTTTATTTTCGTTATTCACGTCCCTTTTTTACCAACCCAAGCACAGCACTGTCTTACACTTTTCATCTACTTATACTGCGTTTTGTTTGATTCAAACACCTTTCATTTGGACCAATTGTTTCCGATCTCAGGTGACCCACGGCGCTGTCTTGATGAAATCACCGCATCTGTGCCGTTTCCTCCATAGTTTGTTTCGCTCTGTAAGAAACGATGCTGCGAGGCAGCGCTCGGCGGGCAGCGTGGGACGGGAACACGCGGCGCAACCGGCGTGTAGGCACGCGGGGTGGCCAGGCAGTTTATGCGCGTGGGTGGAGAGCGCATGTGGAGAGCGCTTGGCGGGGAAAGATGCGGCGGGGAGGCGAGAGGGACACGAGGCGCATGGCGTGTAGTGCACGGCGGGCTGCGCCCAGATTCTGTGCGCGTGGTGCGGCGAGCGCACAACCAGGCGTAGAGCGCATGGTGGAGAGGCTTGGCGGGGAAAGCCGGCGAGGGGAGGGCGGAGAGGGAAATCACAGGCTCACGGGTGTAGCGCACCGGCGGGGTGCGCCCAGAGTTTATTGTCTCGTGGGTGGAGAGCGCGTGGCGGAGAGCGCTTTGGCGGGGAAAGCGATGGTCGGGGATGCGGAGATCGGGAACACACAGGCGACAGGCGTGTAGCGAGGCGGGGTGCGCCAGCAGTTCTATGGCGTGGGTGGAGAGATCGCGGATGGCGGAGAGCGTGGCGGGGAAAGAGTGCGGGGACGGAGAGGGAATACGCAGGCTTACGGCATGTGCGCACGGAGGTTGTGCGCCAGCAGTTCTATGCATGCGTGGGTGGTAGAGCGGCGTGCGTAGAGCGCTTGGCGGGCGATAAGCGCGGCGGGGAAGCGCGAGAGGGACACGCAGGCGCATGGCGTTGTAGTGCACCGGGGCTTGCGCCCAGCATTCTATGCGCGTGGGGGCGAGCGCACGAAACCCCGAGCGTAGAGCATGGTGAGAGTGCTTGACGGGGAAAGCCCTGGCGGGGAAGGCGAGATACGGGAACACACCAAGGCTCACGGCGTGGTAGCGCACGGCGGGTGCGACCCAGCAGTTCTATGCTCGTTGGGTGGAGAGGCTGTGGGCGGAGAGCGCTTGGCGGGGAAGCGAGGCGGGGAGCGCGAGACGGGACCTTACGAAGGCGCACGGCGTGTAGCTCATCGGCGGGGTGGCCAGTCAGTTCTATGCGGTGGGTGGAGAGTGCGTTGCGGAGCGTCGCTTGGGGGGAGGCGCGGCGGGGAGCGCGAGACCGGGAACACGCAGGCGCACGTCGTGTAGCGCACGACGGGATGCGCCGAGCTGGTCTACGTGCGTGAGCGTAGAGCGAACTACTTCGAGGCACACAGCGCTTGGCAGAGAACAAATGGCGAGAAGTGTGTGACGGGGGTGGCATAGCGGGGTTTAGCAAAACGGTGATCGCATGGCGGGGATGGCGTAGCGGAGAGCGCGTAGAAGGGAACGCTTGTCGGAGAGCGCTTAGTGAGGATAGCATATCGGGAATGGCATGGTGCAGAATACGTGGTGGGTTGCGCATATCGGGGATGGTATACCAGGATTGGCGGGAGCGGGATTGGCGTATGGGAAGTGTGCGCGTCACTGGGATGGCATAGCAGGGATAGGGAGCGGAATTGGCCTACCGGAGAGCGGTTGGTGGGGATGACGTAATAGAGATGGCATAGCGGAGAGCGCGTGGCGGAGATGGCATACCGGATCACGGAAACGGTGTAGCGGACAGTGCAGGACGGGGAGATGGAGGGGTTGACATAGTGGGATTGGCGTACCGGAGAGCGCATGGAGGGGATGGTATAACAGGGAGCTCGTAGAGGAGACGGTATAGCGCCGAGCATATGGCGAGGACGTGGACGGGGAGCGCGTAGCCGCGATGCACGTGACGGGGAGCGCTTGTTTAATGGGGCGGGCTGCGAACACGCATGGCGCGGAGTGGCCGTTGGTGCGTGGCCAGCAACTGCAATGGGTACGTGTCGCGGATGACGCGGCGGGGAACGCGTGGCGTGGAGCTCGTGACGGGGCGTGTCTGTCGGAGTGCTGAAGTAGTCGCGATAGTAGAGCATTGGGTGGGGAAGGCAAGATCGTGTGGAGCGAACATCTCCTGCAAGTCCGTGGGCGTAGAGGGCGAACGCGTGTGGGCGCGTTTGCGCTGCGAATGCCAGCAGCAGCCCGTCAACGTTGGTGGCTGCTGGCGGCGTCACGTCGCGTCACGTCATGTCACGCCGAGCGGTGGGCGTTGGAAGCCCCATGGGGTTGCACCCCGCGTGGATAAGAGGAGCTCGCAGAGTTGACGTCAGCGGCTGCGATCTCGGGTTCTGCGATTCGAATTTCTGTTAAATCGCGTGGAATTGGCGGTTGATAAAACGAGATCGTTGCAGGTGTCCGCGGGGTTCTCTCGTTTCTTCTGACTCTCATTTCACAAATGTTACTTTGACATGCATCCCATCATCAGCGTCATTATCTGTTCGTCACGTCACGCACTAGCCCTGACGAGGGTAAGGGAATTTTCAGAAATTACTGTGGTATTGGAAACCTGTGACCAGCTGTTCGCAGAAATTGCGCTGGGTTAGAATATTTGAAATAAATATAGATGTATCGAACGGTTCGGGAATATGTGAAGCAGGAAGATAATAAAATGTCAGTGAGAATGCCGTATACGAATAAATGGATCTACAATACCGTTACTGATGTAGGAAAATGTACACCATAGGTTCGTTAACTATACGAGTATTGGTGTTATGTGTGGATGGTAGAAATAGAACATACCTCGAAACGTTTCTGAGGGATGACAAAACTGTATAACAGTGGAGATAATATAACAAGTTTCAAAAAATATTGACATTACTTTTGTCAAAAATGCAGACAGTTCCTTGATATATTAAGCGAACGGGATAATATACTGAGAACATTTGATTTGAGTTCCTGTTGACATACTTTTAGATATATTTAATAAAAATAATTCCTGGATCTTTGCACAAAAGTTTTATCCTACACTCCAGTTGGAATTTTTGTGAAAACATTTGCTAATATGTTTTGATCACGGGGCAGTGATATGTTTTGTTAACCGAATTTAGAAATATACAATTAAGGTGATTGTTGTATAAATTGCGTATAATTTTATTTATTTCTCATTACACATTTATTATTACATTAATTATTATTGTAATCATCATGCAAGACATTTGAAGTAACTGTCAAAGTGTGTTATCTTAAATGCTTATCACAGAGTCCGTAACAGTCTTCAAACATAATTAATCTGTATAGCCAATAACACCCTTCGTGAAAAACCAATTATACTAGCATTAAGGCGTCCTAAGAACTAGAAATTATAAATAATAATAAATAACTGTATCTGGCAAGAGAAACAGTGGAAAATAGCATTTGATAGTAGATTAATATCAAAAATATTTTAAAATAATAAATTAAAATTATATATTTATTTTATTATTGTATTTACTATATTGTGGAAATAGCATACTGATAAGGGTTATCAATGTATAACTAGGTTATCAGCTTGTATTATGCCTGGAATATCCTTTTCGGCACATATTTATCTTAATCAAAGCATCTTTAATCATTTGAAAGTGTTCAAAAAGGTAGAGTGAAACATGAACGTTCTGAATTGCCACCGCGATCTCCTCATGATGTTGCGAAGACTTTGGTTCACTATCTCACCACCTTACAAGCATTCTGTGTTTCAACCACCAAGAGAACCGATCTGGTCATTATTCTCTTGTGCAAATAACTTATTTTCAGATTGATCTACTATTACCTGATAGTAACACTGCACTTCGCGTCCAGTAAAGTAACTAAAGCACTAAAAATACTTGAATCAAACGAATGCGACCAATTGCTTTATAAATACGTTTTTTCACTTTCCCAAGCTAATTTTTTCACTTTCCAAAGCTAATGTTTTCTTTATTCATTTATATGCACCTCTTTTACTTCGTCCTGCTCTTTCTTACGTTTCGCATTGGTTCCCTATTATTTTAGCTAAAGAATACTGATTTCATATTGCAAAAGTCATCGTTTAGGTGAGCATTCTGAAACCCTGATTTCGACATGTATTATCACCTCATTCACAAATATTTGCACAAAAGTCGAGTTACAATAAAGGGTAGTGTATTAATAACTAATTTCTAGTATAACTATATTCACCAATACAGTTTCGGATTATAGTTAATATGTGTAATAAGATAATAGGCTAATAATTATATATTCCGACTCTCAAAGACAGTTTTCCAACTATTCATAATAATTATATAAATATAACTTGCTTTTAAATATTTAAATTGAATATTTAACAGTTTTAAACCAACGTCTTTATCGTTCGTTCGCTGTGCATTGTAGACAATAATAAATCATTGTGAGATTACGATGATTATCATGATTATTTTCTACGGGAAGCTTGAAGTGGACATTGTGAAAACTAAACAAAATGAAAACGTTGGCGTTAAATGGTAAAGAGATTAAAATTATATTATAATTTTCTAAATTTTGTAAATAATTGATTTTGCGTGAAACTTGGATGTTATTAAATTTCAAATCTACATAGTAATACCATTTGTTTATAATTAACTTTAAAGAAAATAACACTTACTTAAAAAAAGACATTTGTAGCTATCTCTTGTGTATTTCTACTGTCGTCAGGCCAACGAACAGCTTTGCGTTCATTTTTCATTTGAGTTCTTGTCCGAAATATTTCTAGTTACTAAACATTTATGTCAAGTTTTTCCTTAAAACTTAAATTATAAATTCCAGGAAAGTTGGTGCTTGTACAAAATTGATGACGCTAAACCGCTACTCAGCAGTTGAGAAACACTGCTTTAGGGACCCTCTTTAGTGTTTTGCGTCTCCAGCGCTGATATATCACCATCTTACGTGTAATGTCGCAGCACTTCCGTTTTTATGCAATAACATAATGCTCTCTGTAGTTACAGATAAATTGCCACAATAATAATCATAACGTCGCCCATAAAGTATCGAACGCTGTAACGTAGAGAAAAAGAGAAAGGCATGAAATATTTTCAGAACCCTTATTTACGAGGCTGCAGCGTAACTGAAATGAATGAGCGCCCCATTAATAACTTCGTGCTGACAAGTTAGCAGTTAACAGAGTGGCTACCCTACGCCGTCTCTTTCCATCCCTCACCCCCCCCCCCACACGCGCTCATCCTCTCGGCCCTCTTCCCGCACCCTCCGCCGGCGTTGCCGCCCCCTCATAATCCAAGCTGAGATGACAAGTCTCCAATTATGATCCGCTTATGGCAGCGTATCCGTTGCAATCAGAGTGGTCCATTAGAGGGATGCTCGCGGGGAGTCGCCCGCAGAAGGCTCCAAAGGGGGGTGGGGGGCGATAGGAGGTGGGGATGGAGGCGGATGAGAGGCGAGGGTGAGGGTGAGAGGAAACCGTTCCCGTCCTTTCGTTTCGGCGAAGAGCGACGTGGGGACGGGGGTGGCGGGTGGGGTGATGCGGGGAGACGCGGAGGCTCAAGCGGACAAAGCGGCGCGGGCGGAGGAGAGCCGCGGCGGGAGTGAACGTGGAGGACGGCAGGAAGTTAATTGTGTCTGCAACAACAACGCGCTCATTAGGCGCGAATCGGACGGCTGCAGCCGCCGGAGGAGCGTTCTTCTTCGAAGCCTTCGGGGGCGGCCGCCGCGGCGACGCGCCCGCGGCACGGAAGCTCTTGTTAGCACACGGCGCGACGCTGCGCGGCGCCGCGCGAGGCTCGCCAGCCCCCGCCCGCCCCGAGGTAATGGACCGAGTTGCCGCTTTGCAGCCTGGCGTCGCCGCGTTTCTACTCAAGGGTGGCTTTAAAAAATTTAAGAGGGGAATTCTTTTAATAAAGGAAACGCTTTCTTGGTTTAATATATTTATGGTTACAAATAAATTGATGTTTTGTTTTCATTTATGAACAGATTAAAAACAAAACGTCTAAAAATATTCTTATTCGTCTTTTTGTTAGTACTACTTTTTAAACCGGAAATATTTTTAATGTAATAACGATGCCAACGTTTCAAATACTAAAATAAAATATTTTTAAATGCCTGTCAGTAATCACGTGTTCAAATTATTACACAAATATTTCATTTATATTTATATATTTTTTTATTTTCTCCTCAATATGTACATTTTGCATGGTTATATACACCACCCTCACTCTAACTCCCATCCCCGCCCATAAAGACGCCCCTGATCCGAATGAGGTGTTAGTTAGGAGGTCCATGCAGCTAGTGCAGTTGAAGAACAGGCCAATGAGATTATTATCCCATTGACCTCATTTTCTCATTTCTTTTTGTCCTCGTTGTGGGATGACCTTAGAAGGCGAGACGTTTCAAGTAATAACTAGTGGTGCTAAAACAGTAAGTAATTTCTCCCCACAATTTCTCGCCGCAAAATTACTCGAATAGTACTCAAATTTTTTAATAATTCTATATGACCTTATTTTAAAATATCTCTTTAAAAAACAGATTTCATTGAGGGAAAAATCTCTATCTTCGTATTTGTAGCTTAAGGAAGACACAAAGTATTTGAATTTTTGCAATTTTTTCAACGAAAGAGTACGGAGTTTTCAACGAAAATGGGACCTGTCCCTTTCTCTTAAACGTTCTTCACACTATCCAACAACACTTAATCAAAAACTATGGAGTAATTTGTTTTGAAAATTTTGAAAATTTCCCAGGGGAATCTTGTAAAGTATCCACCAAAATAAAATATCGGTTACAAATTCAAAGGGCCTCGACATCATCCAGATCGATTGGAGAATATCAATTTTAGAGAAAATCGTCTGAATGGTATAGCCGCTAGCATTATTCACACACGGACGGACAATCAAACGTTTTGCATCATTCGATTTTTCGGTATAAAGGACCCACAAAACATGGATTCTGGCTACAGGATGTGTTAGAGGATTTTTTCTAAATTTATCAACTGGATTTATCCACTTTTTCATTAAAAGGGCCTTGCAATAAGAGTTTTCTGCCGAAAATCAGCCATTTTTCGCGAAGCATTACCTTACTTTCCCTTTATTGCGTAAACAGTAGCGAAAAATTAAAAAGTATCTATTCAAATACGGAATGTAAGAACTTTTTTTCATTTTTAGTAATAAATACTATACCGATTATATTAACTTCTACCCGATTAGCACACTTATGAAGTTTCGTAACCGAAGAGGTTCTAAATCCAGTTCAGACTGCCGATTCTCGATAGGAGCTAAGTAAGCGATTCGGACAACGCATCTGTCCAGATAAGAACTCCAATTACTCACATCGGCCGCTTCCGTGGTTTCCTGCAAACAATTCCACATTGATGCCAGAGCATTATTTGAAAACACGAGCAGCGCGCGATATTTACTCCTACGATCCTCACTCCCATTTTAGAATCGGACTATAGGCTCGTTCTAACATCCTCATATGGCTCGTTCGCCAAGTTCATTAAAGACTCTACCAGTACTCAGTTGCGCGTTTGTCAAGCCTCAGTCAAGACTCCAGGAGGTCTGATCAGCTGGGAAGGCTCAGTGAAATCATAGAATTTACCCTTCGTATTGTCCCTTCCCAGGAGATCCTAAGGATCATACATACTCCACGGTGGTGGAATTCCGCCACAAGCTTCATAGCCAGACCGAATCCAGCTGCTGTTTGGAGGAGAATTCTAGCATTCGGCTACTCTGTTCGGTAGTTTTCGTGGTTTCTCCTATAAATACCAGGCCGGATGCCGTGGCATTACCTTAATAAACGGTCCAAGAAGTGCGTGAGTTATTTCTTTCTTAATCCTTGTCCTCTCCCATCCTCTTAGATACATACACACATACTAACATTCTGTGCACTACCACATATTTCGGGAGACCAGAAGAGAGAGAGAGAGAGAGAGAGAGAGAGAGAGAGAGAGAGAGAGAGCAATTATTTTCAACCAAGTTGAGTTAGTTGCAGTGCCATAGCAAGTTTCCTGCAATTTTACATACTTAAAGTAACTACTGCCACTTTTTTCATATTGCCGGGGATACCCACAATTGAGTTATTTTCTCAGAGCCATAACTTAATGTTAGCTACTTTTTGCCGGTGTTCCTCAGTAATGTAAATATTTAAGCTTCGCGAGATATTGAGACAATGATGGACAATTGTATGTTATGAGAGTAATCTATGAATCTAAGTGTAGGTCGTGAATTGTAATGGCACCAAGTGGAAATGGTAATTGTTTCATTAGCCGCGAAGCGGTCGCTGAAGTTTAATCTGAGTTTTACGACCCTGTTGAGATCAGTCGGCCTCAGGGCGAAGAATCTCGTTAGAACCAACCGTTACGCTCTCAACGAAAACGCACTTGCGTAGATGCTTAGCGTGAGTCGTGTTTACAAACGCGGAAGAGGCAGAGAAGTAGTTTTCGAGGAAGGGAGAATAAATATTAGAAGAAAAAGCTTCTTATTTACATACTATTCATTCTCTTCCTATTACCAGAAGAGATTAAATCTTATACAGACCTTTTAATGCAATAATTGTTTGAGAATTTGTACAAATTGTAACATAATTCTTTTTATTTATTTATTTATTTATTTATTTATTTATTTATTTATTTATTTATTTATTTATTTATTACAGGTTATTTACAATTATACAATCCAAATGGTAAATAATACATTAACTGTCATTGTTAAAATTAATATTTCTTTCCTTTTGGATGCTCGGTATAGTCTCTAATTGTAGAGAAACAGTTGTGCAGCAGAAAAGATTTTATTTGGGACTTAAACTTTTGTATCGAATTTAATCGTGTAATGTCATATGGCAAGGTTTGTAAAATAATGTTTAAGTATATGAATTTTTTGTTGTAAGTTGTTGATACCGTGATCTGATGAATATGATTACTACGTCGAGTGCTGAAGTTATATAGATCATCGTTTGCTGAAAATATATTCCCACCATTAAGCAAGTCATTTTCGACAGAAAACACTGATTCATATATCAAGAGACAAGGTAATGGTAATATCCCTGTATTAATAAAGAGAGGTTTACAAGGATCACGTGGGTCGGATTTCCTTATTATTCGTAAAATTATATTTGAAATCTAAAAGCCTAGTAGCTGCGAGACGAATTTCCCCAGAATATTATGCCATATCTCAAACGGGAATGAACATTCGAAACATGCGAAATATACCCAACGACCTGTATGAAGGGCGCACAAGTCTTAAACAATCAATAAGGAAATTCATCTAAACCGGCCGAATATTTATTTTTTAGTCTGCCGATTATTTTTACAATTTCATTGGAAGAAGTTTTAGAAACAAACATCGTGTCTATAATTTTCGGGGAAATGTCTTATGCTGAATTTTGTGGTTGAAGTCTCTTAGCGAGATCAGCAGCAATTTTCGAAAAGTATTAGTTAAAGAGATTAGCCACTGTTGCCGCACCGTTCACATTTCAATCGTTATCTGTTAAAACGACATTTTCTACAAGGTTTCTATTTGAGTTCAAAATATGCTGATCATGTTTCATGATATTAGCCTGCCTAATGACTTTCCTTAACAATTATTTTTATTTTTTAAAGTAGAGGAAATCTTGAGATACGTTATGATGCTTAAAAAAGAAAGAAAGAAAGAATGCGTTTATTTTTACATGATGTCCTAGTCCCATGTGTTATTCAAGAATTTATTTTCCGTGAAATATTAAATTTTCTTTTTTGAAGAGGGATGCAATTATTGAAATGAAAGCGTTGAAAAAAAGAATTCTATTTATTGTTTGTATCAACCCGCGTCCCATGACTCTTGCAGCACATAATTGATGATTAATTTTATTTTATTTTAGTAAGCAGAAAACGAATGTCAGAATAAAAAATAAAATAATAATGAAAATATGCTTATTACACCGTAATGAATTCCCTAAGAATAGTTTCTTTGACCGTTCGTCTCTGTTTCTCCATTACTTGAATGGACTCTGTTTGGGGTCAGATTTTACCTCACACGTTTTACTCAATAATTTACCTGTATTTCATGCACGGATGCTACTTGGAATCATTAATTAAGAAAATTGTGCTATTTATTTGCTTCATTACAATATTGTACTAAAAAAAGAATAATATTTTCAGAAAAGCATTCTAGCGGCTACAAAATCGTAGTAGACAAATACGCCAATTGTCTTTCAGAAACAACATATTGTTATAAAACGGAAATGGTCCTGTTTTTATATTTATTTCTTATAATTAAGACGTGTAATGTGGAATTATCTGGAAGCATTCGGATCTCAGCCGAATGAAAATCATATTACTTCAAACCAAGAAACCTTATGAAACTGAAAAATTTACAAAATATGTTATGTAAAGTTCATGCATACAACATACGTGAAATTCATGTGAATAATTTTCAGTGAGTTGCAAAACATTATTAGGACCTGGGATCAGAAATGACCGCAGAATCTAAGGGTTAACGCTTTTTGCCTAGAACTCCATGTCCATCCACGTGTATTATGCTGCTGCAATACTTAAAAAATAATTTATAGCTTATTTATTTTTATAGGGTATTTAATTTTTCTCCTAATTTTTCGATTGTTCTAAAGAGCAAATTCGCTGTTCCGAAAGTACTTTCAAATAAGCACTACACACATCGACGAATCGCAGTGTTATTTGTGAATATAACTTGTTAGATTTGTCATGCTAAATATATGATTTCTTTTTGCCACAGCAACATTCGGTATGAGGAGTTTGAGATGCCAGCCAAAGGTCTGAAACACATGAATTTGGGGTGAGTACACGCTTGAGTGGTGTGCGACTAATCTTATATCGCTCTTTAATTTCAGCTGCCTGCTCTGCTCGTCGCTGTAAATAAAATTAATTTACATCATATTTGTACGGCGCAAATGTAAAATTAAGTTACGCTGTATGTTCTCGCGTTTCCCGATTGGGTTTCCCACCTGACATGTTGTTTAACGCTACATGCGGTAGCCCGTTTGTCCATGCACTTCAATGGTTACAATAAAGGCTCTTCAAATTGGGAAATGCATTCAACGAAATCTCTTGCTACGTTTGACGGTTAGCAAATTGGATTTTTTTGCAATTGGATTTCAGCGTTCTTTTTCTCTCACACAGTTGTAATTTTTTTGCTGGAGAGAGATTGTAATATCTTCGAAAGTTGATACGCAGAAACAGAATACTTCACCGTGACCCTAATTCCAATGTGTCGGACTTCACGTGATAAGAAGTTTATAATAATTCATTATTATACAATCATGTCAATTCCCAGTCTGTTAGCACAGGTAATAGTTACACAAATTCCGCCGTGGTTGAAATGAATGTATTCCAATTATACAGTAACGAATGACAGTGAATGTAATTTAAACTTCACGACTTAAACATTAGAATTACATATTATTTTATGTTTATTCGAAAGTATTTACATTATCATTTTTTGTCTCTTTTCAAATTAATAAAAATGAAATAACCGAAAAATTTTTAGAATAAGGAAATAATATTACTATTTCTTTACAATATAATTATTGTATAATTTACGTGTCAGTTCATGTGCTAATGTCTTCTATTATAAAAAACGTTATTGAAGTATCTGCGCTGATAAACAAATAGCTGTGAAATGAATATATCCTTCATTAGTAACCAAGTGACCAAGTACATTAGATAAAATATTTTTTATATCAGTAATTGTCGTAAGAGATTGATTATCAAAGTGTGCCTTGTATGTTTTCTTCCGCTTTATTGTGATTTGTTCTAATTTTCTAGAATCAACAAAACGTTAAAATATTTAATTCAGATTGCATCTTCATTGAGATCATTTATGTGCAATAACTACACAGGGCCGCAACTTCTCTTTCTAGCAAACAGCACAGAAGACCTGTGCAGAAGAACTGGCGGCACCTTCAGCGGGCAGTGCTCAAGTCCTTTTCCGGCGGGCAAAGAGGGTTAAAATAAGTGGTTGTAAAATCTCGCCCTCTCCCTGTCCGCGGAGAGGCCGCGCACCGCTCACGCGCGCTCTACGCTGTGCGCTTGTTTTGCTTCGCTTTGTTTTGCTTTTCCATCTCCTCGCCCGCCCCAAACAACAAATAGAATCCATTTAGCAGAACAGGTTCTCCGACGGCGCCGACGCCAGCGGGCCCGCTGCTGCACCATCCGCCGCGCCTCGCCACGCCACGCCACGCCACGCCACGCCACGCCACGCCGTGCCGCCGGCCGGTCGGCCCCTCGCCCGCCCAGGCCAGCGTTCTCGAGAGGCAATCCGCGGTATTGGCTCGCCCGAAAGGAGCAGGTCGAAAGACAGAGAAGACGGGCGGTAGAGGGGCCGAGAAGGCTGAAGCGAGAGGGGTCCAAAAGCACGGAAGGTGATGAGGGGGGTAGGAGAGGGGGAGGTAGGGGGGTAGGGTAGGGGGAGGGTCAGCGGTCAACTCTCAGCACCTCGACGGCTCCTCGTGAAAAGCCTGCAGAGACCGGCGGGCCGCTGTTGGCGCCGGGCGTACTAATTAAGAATATTGTCACCCGGGCCCGTGCACCTTCGCTTCGGGGCCGCGACCCACTTCAATCCAGAACCAGCCTCCCTCCCCATAGCCGCCCCTCCACTCACGCACTTCGAACTCCCTCGGCCCCGTGAGTGCCATTTGGCCGGTGCCGCCTTTTCAGACACCTTCCTCTCCCTCTTCCTCCCCCTCCCCGCCTCTCCCCTGACGCTGTGTCCCCCTCGTTCTCGGAGAGCGAACAGGTGGACCGTGAGTGAGTCTAGCCGTCTTGTCGCCCGGTTGCTAGAGGAGGAAGAGCCTGTGGTCCGGCCTCTCCGCCAGGATTTCTCTCCGGAGTAGCCGCGGCAGAAGGTGGGTGATGGGGGGAGTGACGTTGTGTAAACGCAGACCCTCTGTCTCCTCCTCGGTTCCTTCCCAAGACTCTTTTGTTCATCGCGAGAACATCCAGAGGCTCGCCTCGCTCCAGCGCCGGAACGACGGGGTGCGACTTGAAGGAAATCACTTCTTCAACGACGGGGCGCGTCGGTCTCAAGGGAACGCGCCAAGTTCGTGGATTCCAACCCACCCGACTTCCCTGGCTTTGCGATAGTTCAAACCCAACGGGACAAATGGCACGTGTTTATTCGGATCGTTGAGTAAAAGAACCATCGAGGATCGTTAACGATGAAGGCAAAAATCTCACGATGATCAAAGCGGAGTTCGTATTTGCATTGAAGACGACGCGAAATACTGTAAAATTCAGAATAGAAGATTCCATCATGAGTTCTCAAAGTGAAAATGGTTGTATTCGGTAGTTTTTTAAGTCTGTGTTTAAGATGATATACTGGTAATTTATTAATTTTCTCCATCTTTCACTTTATTCATCTCGTTTTTTGAGTCTAGCGTTGTCTTACTGTTTTGTATACATGTAACATAGTCAGCTGTCACTCAGATTTCAATAAAATGCACTTCTTGAAATTGCAATTAATTCACAATTGCAATTAAGTCAGACCTGTCATTCTGAGATTTGAGAAGCTAACAGAATTTAGTTACCAACAGATATTGTATGTTTCAAGAGTTTCTTAAATTTAGTTGCATTAATCTTTATACAACTGATCTTACTATTAGTATTGGTAATATGTAGAATTAATTTATTGTACTGCTAAATCATTTAACTCTAATGAGTATTTATTGGAGTTTACGCCATTTCTCATAACACTCCGTAGAAATATTGCTTGGCACTAGCTCTCTAGATTTTAAAAATCGTCTGTAGCGTCACCACACTGTGACAAGCTCCATGGTGCAACGTATTTGAAAAACAAGACTTACATTCAAGCCCTCGGCTAAAATCGAACCTGTGATCCTTTGGATAAAAGCGCTTGTATAGCAAACGGTGCAGTACCCTCTGCTTCCGCACCACCTTATTTTTATATTTTTTGAATACAATTAGGATTACAGTTAATACATATTGATAGAGTACGCATTTTTTCTAGTTTCCACAATGTTATTTCAGATATTTTTAATCTATATTAAATTCCGTAGTGGAAATCTATATTATTTTTTTAGAAAATATTTGAGCTTCATTTTACCCCTTTGAGACAGTTTTTGTTCATTGTTTACATCATTCACTGTTATTTTCAATCTAATTTTGTAAAGAGCTTGAACATGAAAAGAAATCGATTTTCCGGCAAAATAATTACATTTACGAGCTGTACTCTCTACAGCAATGTTCTAATTATACTGATTCTTACAATTTCCTGTTACCCTGAACCATATTGAGAGTTACGAATATCATATCCATGTAAATTAACATTGTATCAATTCTTTTTGAGTGCTTTTACGCAGAAATATGGGTCAAAGGTTACAACCAACACCTCCTTATTTCATTCAAAGGGTAAGCCTTCTCATCAGTTTCCACTTACTATTTTTTAGCGTAATGAGATTTACTTCGTAATACGAAATAATCGCTGGTGTCGAAATAACTTACATTCATAGTGCATGCGATTACTATACACATGGACACTAAAACTTATTTTAAACTATGCTTCTTTTATATAATTTCCCGAGTTATCTTTGTAATAATTCCAACATTCATATTTGTAGAATTTTTGTGTTCCTATATTATTATTATTATTATTATTATTATTACTATTATTATCATAATATGTTTTAATGGTTTCTCCTGGCGTGTATGTTCTCTTTCGTTTCTTATCTACATTGCCCTCTTCACATGTATCAAATCAAATTCTTATATTCCTGATAGTTAGACGACCAGAAAAATTAAACTTTCTCGTCATCCCATCAGGGTTTAATTTTTTCTTTATTTTTAATTTCATTCATATAATTATGTTTATTTATTGTCTCGGTTATTAACACACAAGCTTTAACGATTCAGGAATATAATATAGAATATTTATTCATTCAGTTTAGTACCAAATTACAAATTATTTCCATTTTTGGGACCCATGACGTGGAATCTTCCAGGTCGAGAACGTTTTTGATATCCGTAATAGCGAGATAATTTTCGAAGAACACCACCAGCCGAACTTCGTTCACACGGGGACCAGGCCATGTGTCCGAGTCTTTAGAACTTCATCTTGTAATTGTAATCTATTGCATTAACAGGTCACGTTTCCTCATCTGTGACGTTGACACCAATTCCTCTGTTCAAATGTGTTTAGAACCTTAATCCTGCATTCATATTTGTTGGCTACTGGACGCAATCAAAATGCTCATAAACGATCAGGATAGCTATCCCATTCTGAGGGTGCTATCTGTAACAACTATGGGATTTGGACAACTTGGGACAATAACTAGACACATTGGGAGTATTTCTTGGCAAATGTAGGCGTTCGCGTCCACAGGTTTGTGATAAACGGCTGGACCTCTCGCCATGTTCTGTGACCTCCGAGACGAATTTCCTGTCAATTTGGACCCTCTGACCTGGATCGTGACCCAATTTCCTTGATTCGCAAGTCTGCAATGTCCGCGTTTGTGTTCCATCGTTTGGGTCCCTCCTGACGTATGCTGCGCTCCTCGACGCACGCTCCGCCCGTTGGCGCGTTCGATCTCCCGCGGGGGCCGCGCAACTGTCGTGGCGTGGATGACGATGACGGGTCCGCAGGTACAGCAAGTCGGAAGACGAGAAGGCATTCGTTGGCGGAGACGAGCTCGGCACGCCGGAGTCGCTGCCCGAACCGGAGCGGCCACCGCTGCGCCACATCGACAAGTACGTGCGGCCCGAGTGCCCGTGCCTCACCAAGCGCTACACCGTCGCCCTCCTCACGTGCGTCGGTAAGAGACCCCCCCCCCCGCTCTGCGCCACGTGCTCGCGCAGGCAGGGCCAGCTTCGGTCCCAGACCCTCCCCCCTCTGCTCTCCCATCCTTCTCTATAATAAACGGTTTCACTGTAATTGCGGTTCGGCTTCTCTGCAATTATAGAAATAGTTATACAGCTATCTCGGAATAAATGTTACAAACTCCTAAGGCAAGTAGAGGGATCGAAATTTATCACTTTTTGCACTTGAATATACGGGGGAAATATCCTGTAATGAAGTTACGCGTGTGATATTTGACCCTAATTGGAAGGGAACTCGTCTTGTACTGGTGTCTGCTATGTACACAAAATCGTTGACTTTGTCAGAACGACTACCTTTCAGAATACCAGAGTTGTGTGAGTTGTCTATCAATAAGGGACACATTTTACATGTGCAACTTCGTTAAATGAGATTTCCCACCACGTATTGACAAAAAATAATGTTCAAACTCTCTACATATCCTAGAATTGTGTATCATTTATTCTAAGATCTGTATATAATCTCAATGCACAGTTCTCGCTTAATGACGACCATTTATCTTTTAGTTAATTTTTTCTAACCATTAGTTAAAATGTTTGGAACCTTCTCAAGACTAAATGGTCTAGAACATCACAGCACAATATGAATACCTTATACAACAATTTTAATTGTGCACATTCTCAAAAATATAAATTTTGTATGAAATAAACTTAATTTTTACACACCAATCTTATAATTCTTATGAATTAAAAATAAACTTCAATCACTCATTAGAATCATTCTGTGTAGTAGGTGTACTTTTTATGTTCTTCTATTCCATTTAGCCTTGAGAGATCAAAAATACGTCCGAAACGTTGACAGTAATGAAATATATAATAGTCACCTACACACAAGGAATGTGAGTGTAACAGTTTCTTGTGTTTGCTCCAGACTTCTCGGGCGAAATCGTGTCTTGGACTTTTGCCTACATTTGAACAACACTTATGTTTTCATCTAGGCCCTCGAGATAGTAAAACAGTGATTTGGCAATTTTTTCCCTACTCGTGTGTTGGTTTCTCCACGATCTAAAATCCCTTTCATTGCTGCCTACATCGCATCTGAGCACTAAAAACCGACACAAAAATTTAACACAAACATTGGTTTATCAGTCCATGACGCGGCGTCAACCGTATCAACAAGAGCAAACACACGACTCTTGCCGCGGAAGCCTTCGACTTCGCCTTTTAGGCTGTTTCGACATTACGTTAGGAGTGCAACGAGTGGGCTGGTCTTCAAAAAGTGCGCTCTACAGTGTCAGAAAATGTAACTAATTCCCTTTCGGTGTAAAATGTTCCTCTATTTACTCCTGATCCTGAGAAAGAGATTTCAATTGAATAATTGATAACAGAACTTCTACAGGCGGAGCAACACTTCTCGTATTCAGCGAAAGTAGAAAATGTAAAAAATGCTAAAAGTAGCAAATGCTACGTGCAAAAAATACGAAAATACGAAGGTTTAATCTGCACCAAACACTTTCAGCTTCTTTATTTTAGGTCTCAAAGCGAGACGCAACCACAAGAGCTCTGTGAGAACTTTGCCTGCCTTGGCATTACAGAGAGTACCACTTAGCATCCAATCTAGTTGACGTAGGCTTCCGGGGCCGAAAGCAATGTAGACTTTTGGTGTGTCGTATTCAGTAACTTATTAACCAGTACCTTCAGTAACAATGGCAAAATATTAAACATGAACAATGCATAAACGTCCTAGAATTTTCTACCGAGTTCGAATAATTACATTAACTTTGTCAGTGTCAAAGTATTTTTTTTAATTTCATGGATTTATGGGCTAAAATGCATACATGTATTCTCACTTTTAGAATATCGCAATCTGCCGCCTAATTATCTGCCGAAGACCTACGTGTTGAAAGACAGCAATTAAAAGTTTCTTTGTAATCAAATGAAAGTATTTTATTTTTAAAATACTGGAGAACGTTTCCTTGATTACATTTCAACAGGCGATCCTTCTACTATTTCGAAAAACAAATGT
Source organism: Gryllus bimaculatus (assembly GCA_017312745.1). Lineage (NCBI taxonomy): Eukaryota > Metazoa > Arthropoda > Insecta > Orthoptera > Gryllidae > Gryllus > Gryllus bimaculatus. The sequence continues at coordinate 8,124,190 of BOPP01000039.1, read as the reverse complement.
GATGAGAATAATATCGCTAAGACGCATGCATGTAACGACCGTCTCGCAGTTCTACCGCTTGAACCGGTTCAAGAGAACGTGGGACGAAGCAGATTGAAGCGAGCACCGTAAGCAACGCCTCGTTGACGTGACAAAATGCAACGGCATTTCTTCTCGATTCCTGCTGCCATTTAGACGTGTTTTGCGGGTTGCCTACTCTCGTTGTGTTGCCAGGTTAATTATGTTCTCTACACTAATACTAAATAAAGTGTACCGATAACAATAGATTCCAGATTATTTGTTCCATTATTATATGTGCAAATGAATATTAATAGTGTAAATATACGCTATTGCAACATCAAAAAGACTAATAAATTATTTCTTTATTTAGAATTAACTTCCCCTTGTACTAACTGACAATGGGTTCATAAAAAGAAAATGTGTTAATATTATATTATTATTATTATTATTATTATTATTATTATTATTATTATATATACACCTTATAATATGTTTAATTAATGTAAATAAATATAAATTATTAGTTTTGACACTATTTGGGGAATAGGCTTTGCGTCCATAATGCATTATAACAATTGTGCAAAACGTGTTACAAATAAATTGTGCAAGTTGAAAACTCCAAACTCCACAATGGCCGTCAGATCTAACCTCATAAATGCGGTTCAAGATTATATGAAATTATCTTAGGTTCACGACAAGTGCTAAGTCTTAAAGTGCAATACAGTGTAGTGTCAGAAATTGTAAATAATTGTTTGTTTTTCTTGGTACTTGAACAAATTAATACGAGATGTTATGAACGCTATACCTGAAAATTAAGTAGTATAACTCCTGAGAAAGAAGTTATTCAACTTTTTGCGTGAACCTAAAAATGAAGTTGAAGCAACCTGCTTCATACCAAAAACTTTCAATTTCATTATTTGGAAGGACTTTGTACAAAACAAAAAAAAACAATCTTGATAGTTTTAAAGTAGTCTGTTTCAAGAGTTAAAAATTCTTAAATTACCAATACGATCTTAAAGATAGTATGCTCTCTATGAAAATGAGAAACTAAGTCCACACCAAGCTGTCTTTGAAAAAAGGTAATAGTTTCATATCAATTTTTGTTTCATTTCGGCTTGAAAAACGTCAATTTGCTTTTCTAGTAGTGTTTTACATTCGATATACTGCTATGACCTATTCGTCTGCATTTGTACTTTCTTTTATCGTACTTTCCCCTCTTCAGAATGCCAATCGGTCCTGCTCGTCTAGCGCTTTAACTTTAGAGTGCTACAAATTTTAAAAACATGTTTGTGTATAGTAATTCGCAAATATTTGTTTTCTAATCGCTTTTGAACGCATCTCATCTGTTTTACATTTTCTTACATTTTTTTATAATGATAATTTGTCTTCAGGACAGAGCATTGTGGAATTTGAAATTCGTCGTGCATAATTAATTCCTAAGGTAAGAAAATTACCTGACTCAAAGAAAATACAAAATAAAACAATAGAGTAAATAGTGATTAATTAAACCGCTTTTCTTTACCATCAACTGAACCAAAAGCAAAGAAAATGTCTTTTGTCCCTTATTTTGGTGCCTTATATAACTTCCCGTTCCCCAGCCCTTAAGCCGGCCCTGCCTTTAAACTAACAGTGTTTTACATTAAATTGTGTGATTTTGAATTTTTCATATGCATGCAAATGGAATTTTATGTGTATTTTCTATAATTACCAGTTGGCAATTTTTAAGAAGTATATCAAATTGCTGGCATTTTAAAATTTAGTGCAGTCGAACGACACTTCAGTACCGATTAAGGTTGTTTACGCGAATAAAACCCGGTAAAATAGAAATGGTACTCTTATCACAGACAAAAAGAATAATGTTGTCTCCTCAAAATCGATAGTAGCTTCCAGAGCTTTAGATTCTGCTTTTCAATCAGTAGCGATTGCTAGTCACTTCAAATACAAATAAGAGCTCTAAATATAGCTTTTAATCATATTTTAATGTGACAACCACCTAGGAGAACGCGGAATTAATTATACTCTGCGTTTAATTAATTTACTCAGAGTATCTGTAATTCTCTGAATATTCAAGCACAAAAATATGTCTGCAGCAGTATTTTACTGTTACTAATAATCCTAGATAATCCACAAATTAGTCAATGAATTAATTAATTTCTGGTTAATTGAAATGATCCCTCTTAAACCTCCTCTTTTCTGAATTTAATAGCCAGGAATGTATTATAAAATCGTTTTCAAGAAATTATTATATAAATATAACATGATTTTTACAAATTAAAACAGTTATTTGACCATTTCATGTTTAAAAAGAGGTTGTACTGTAATCTTCCATAACAATATAACGTGTATTCACTGCTAGTTCATGTATAAAAATGAACCATTCAGATTTGTGTCCTCTTTTTGCTAATACTAGTGTTTATGACTTATATTTTCGAATAAACTTTTTTTAATGTTCTTTTACAATTAGTGTTAAACAACGTTTTGTTTACAGCCACATACTGGCCTGGAACGTTCTTGAAAATTCGATACAGTTTTGTTTTAAATTTTCATTTTCTCTCCCAGATTCGAGCATTTACGCAAAGTAATTGAAATGTTCGGAAAAATATTGACAAGTGTTTTAAAATAAATACAATAAATAGTTATTGAGACAAATATCAGTAAATTCATGCCATTATTCATATTTATAAAACTAATTGGCAAATTCAATTCACATTTTAATTTTAAGCCATTTTTATGTGACCCTAAATCGGTCACGAGGATTTCTGATAATTCTATTAAAAGTAAGCTACTGGTGATCCATCCTAACATGAATTTCTTGTGTTTCTACCGGTTTTATTTTCGTTCCTTTAATAACGACGTCATTGTAGCAAAACAACTGTGGGAAAATGCTCTTAAGGGAACTAAAAAGTTGTTTTGGGGAATAGGTAAGGTGCGAGGTGATCATCGCCAGATCGATGGGACAATACTGTTCTATTTCATTTTCGTATGTATTATTCGCAGGTTTCATCATCTCCTTCGGAATGCGTTGCAACATGGGCATGGCAAAACTACAAAAAAAGCACGGGGTAAGTAGGTACCTACTAATCCATTAATACTCGATTGCTTAATTTTCAAACACTTGATATTTAACGCACCTGTCTCCATGAATGGTCGGAGAAGCGGGGGTAATTGGGGTCACTGGGTAATGGGAGTGAGCTGTAAATTAACGATAAATAATGTAAAGAACCGATATTGAAAGGCAGGAACATACGCCTTGTATTAATCATGATTACTATAACCAGTTGATCGCCACAGCCAAAGAAAACTGAGTGGTTGATGTTAGAAAGTACTCTCAAACAATAAGGTCTTACTCATGTGAACTTGGAGAGTTCTAAAAGAATTAAAATTTGTTGGAAGAGAGGTACTAAGTAGATTTGATACCAAATGCGATTAATTTTAATCATTCTAAAAATATTTATGAGTAGTTATGATAAGCATGTGCTTGAGGGATAATGGTGGTCAGTGATTCTCATTATCGCAGTGTGGTTAGCATTGCTCCAAACAAAATAATTTATTGATCAGAATGAGTGCCCCCTGGTGCTATTTAAACATGTATCAATAATGGCTGAACAGATGAAGAATTCATCGAAGGGCTTGGAATAGTCAAACACTTTAAAAGCTTTACTTGACCAACTGCCCAGGACCAAGTGCCACTGACCTCGGACAACCTCGGAAGTCACATCATTTTTAGGCTTCTACAATTATTGTAAACAAAATAAATACATTCTGAAGTACTAATTTTGTTCATTTTGCTTCATATTGCTTTAGTGACTCTTAATACCCACATCGTGACTCCCATTACTCGCATATAAGGATAATGAGGGTGAAATGCAAATTTCTAGAAATTCAATATTTGATAGGGTTTTAGTGAATTTTTTGAAGTTTTAATTTATAATTTTTGTGGTGAAAACACATGCTTAATAACTATGATATAAAAACATACTTGTTCATAGGAACAATTCGTACTTATTTATATTTAAAAAAAGTGACCCTCATTACCTTAGCTTCCCCTAAAAGACAAGCGAATGAATGGAATAACTAATGGTTTTACTTATCAAATTCATTACTTTTTTGTAGTTTTTTACCTTATTCAATCAGTTCATTTAAATGGCTTTGAAATTTTGAATATAAAAATAATTCATAACAGTTTTAGGTGAAACGTAAAGTGTCTAAACTATAATGATTAGCAATGAACATATCTTAATCCGATAAATTAATTCTCTAATCGCAATTCTCTCATTACAATAAATATAGTGTGTGCTTTCTCGAGTTAAACCACACTTCACTTCCTTTAGAGGATTACAAACAAGAAAAATTACCTCTGAAACGATATTTCGAAAGTTATTTTCAACTCATCTTCGACAATGTATTAATTACTTTGCCTATATCATAACCCGTGGGCCAAAGTTCGTGTCAAACAATGCACTTGTATTTTTTATACATTTTAATTTCGTTATTCATTGTATGATCTCCAACGTCCATAACCTTCAAATAATTTCATTTTTTCCACAACTTTAACTGTTCAGTGCGTTTTTAATATTTAAATACGAATATTCTGCAGGGATATTTAAAGGATAATTAGGATAAATAAAAATATCGTATTGTTAAAATAATAACATTATTGACAAGGATGACTGGGTTTACTCCCTTAAAATTATCACATAAAATTAGTTTCATTCCTTGACTTAAATACGAGAATTTTAAAGACCCTCCTTTGGGGTTTCTCACTTAAAGTCACCAGGCTGGTGATATATTACTTTTTTCTCTCTACAGGTACACTTCCATTAAAAACTCGCAACGGCTCTTCTTCGTAGGATTTCTACGTAAAGTTTCTTTCCTTAAATAAGAACGAACAAACAGTTTAGCAACACCCTCTGTCGCTGACGAAATGACTGCTATAATTGTGCATCTTTCTTAATACATCCCGATGATCATTCCCATCACGAGGGTTTTTCGTCCTTTACTATTCAAGGCTATGAAAGAGAAATATTATACATGGCTTCTTGCTCCCATTGTAAGTTTCAGCTCCATATAGCGTTTTGTTCGCTATATTTCCTTTTCGCACCCTCTTGTCGATGCTTTTATATTTCGGGCCGGAAGTGAGCGAGTCGGCGTGCGCGCGGCGGAAAGAGGGAGAAGGAGGGAGGGTGAGGGTGAGGGGAAAAGAGAAGAGGGAAGAGCTGGGGCAGGAACACCGAGAAGAGTGCGGGCCGCGATGAATGGAATCAGAATTACAAATGCCGGCGCTCGCGCTCCGCCGCGCGCCGCCCCCGAACGCCACATCGCCGTTTCGGAGGAAGGGGCGGGGAGCGGGAGTGGGGAAAGAGGCGGGAGGGGCGAGGCGAGAAGAGTGCTTGGGGTGCAGCGGCCAAGGGACACACGCGGCGCCGGCCAGAAACACTCGGCACGGCACCAGGAGGCGCTACCCGCCGCCTCGTGCAGCGCAGGCAGGTTGAGACGGCTCGGGGAAATATCGGTTGTTACTGCAGCGTCTCTGACCACCACGACATTGGGTTCGAATCTGGATGGTGACGGATCCAGATGAATAGCGGAAAACTAGCTTAACAAACGAGGCAAAGACCGCGCGAAATCTTTGAATATTTCTCATTCTTATCGCTTCCTTTCCCCTTTCCCCCCTCTCTCTCTCACACTCTCACTCTTTCTTTCTCTCTCTCTTTCTCTCTCTCTCTCTCTCTCTCTCTCTCTCTCTTTCTCACACACACACACAGAATCTCACAAGCTGACATGTAGGTCAGTTCCGCATCTCACGTTTCTGCTGAGGAGGATCATCGTCACCTTCCAGGCCATCCCATGTACTACACTTGACACGGTACTATTGACCACAGCGGTTGACAAGAGACCAGAAACAAAGTCATCGAAGTGCTTATTCGACAAAGGAAGGAAAGATTACGATATCTTTCACGTAAATTTAAATGTGCTCGATGGCGAAAATGCAACACTATTCAAAAATGTAAGTTAATTAAATATCATTATCACGTTTCGTGATTCTGAATACTGTACGAGTGAAGGAGTTGGAGATCTTACCGAAGAGATGGCAAGAATAAAAAGTGTTACTAAGGACGTTTTCGAAAAAAGGGAACATTTCAATAAATTGTTTATCGTGTCTTTTTTATCAAAGAAGAGAACATAAATGGAGAAAGTAAAACTAAATGATGTCAGAAAAGTTTAAAGTGAACAGAAAAAAAGTAATAAAAGTTGCAAGGAGCTTCTATGCATATTTGCTCCCCTGGTCGATCTCAATCATGTCTCTTACACGATATAATGGATGTAAGTAACAAACCCAATATGCAATGATAATAAGGTTAAAAAAGAGAAGAGAAATTCACGAAATTTGCAAACCTTTCATTATGCCTTTTCTTGTTCCTCTGTTATTTCCGTAAAGAGTCGCAGTGGGATGGAGTATTAGAAGGTAGAATTATTCTGAAAATTAAGATGTAAATAATAAGAAAGAATGCAGCATCAATTAACGAAGGTGAAGTTTTCAGTGATGTCTTAGGGAAGTAATAATATGAAAATAATAAAGAATTATCATATATTAAATTATAATATAAATCACTTTTTTATCGTTGCGCTGTTGTAATAAAGAAGCGTACTAAGAAATGCAGAACGCTTTGTTCTAATGATACCGGATATCTTTCCCCTATTCTACAATCCCTTTGAACCGTTTCGTTTTTAGATTTAATTCCGTTTGGTGAAAAAATGGTTTTGTAAATAAATGTAATATATGCCACTTGACGTATTTTATGATGACTACAAAGAATCTGGTTCCCTGTCACTTCCAAACATATTTCGTAGCTCGAAAAAATATTATTCCTCGAAATATATTCACCATTGGATATGAAGGTATGTTTTTTCCAACTTTCGAATGTTGATATTGGTTGAAGTTGATCTCGAAATAATCTTCTCATACTTCAAAACTAACGCAGTCCTGGTTCTCATTGATTTAAAAGAAATGAACAAAAACGAGTTATGGATTTTTTCAACTTTCAATTTCAGAATGATATTACATCAATGTCCATGTTATTTCGTTTTCGACAAATCTATGTTCTTATTTATACCCCACCTCTACAACCGCTACAAGCGTCCAACTGCCGCATAATATCACGGTCAAATCGCCACGCATTATGTCATGGCCAAAACACCACTCCTTAACTTTAAGCATATTTCAAATAAATGTAAACTAAATAATGCTAATCATTGAGTGTGTTTTAAAATGATTTCATAATCCTTTTATCATTACGTGTACCTCAAAACTCGAAGAATGATTTCATTTTCCGAAACATCTGTTAATTTATGTACAGTCAAAATCCTTGGTGTCTCTCGTGCATCAAACTGTTAGAATTACATATTCTACAGACAAATTTTCTTTTCTCACACTCTCAATTTCCCAAATCATGCACTCAAAATTCTATCAAAAACAGGAATATGTGTAGAAGTTTGCTCACCACAATTCTATACACTACTCTCTTACTGTATTCTTAAACCTCTAGCTTCCTCCTAGCTCATTTTATTTATGCGTGACAATCTTGCTGCCGTTTCTGCCATCAATTCTTTATCATCAGTTCTCCACCACTTGCACTGACCGGACCTATTCGTGCAACTGACCGGACCTATTCGTGGCGATGCAACAAACACTTTGAGCTCTTCGCTTTCTCTCATGAGTAAAATGTTCCCTTTTATTTTGTTCAGTTGTAGGGAATAAGTTAATTGTCATGATGAGAACCTACTTACCTTCCATCTGCTATATCTCTAAAGTCATCATTCACTTCACAAAACGGAACATCGGTACAAAACCAATTTCCTGAAAATCATTTCCATGGCGCAGTTCAACATCATAATGTTATCTCTGCCTTGCTACCACGATTCTCTCGGTGCCTCCTCGGGCAACCTTCGCCCTCGCAAGCGACGTTCGAACTGCCCGTTGTCCCACTCTTACTTCCGATCGAATCAGCGCTCCTTCTGCTCAGTTCAGTCCCCAACACTAGAGGGAGCTGTATACCCATCTCCCGGTCTGCCATAGATTTCGTCGCCACCCTCTCTGTTGCTCTCGTCATCATTGCTGCCATCCTCGCCGTCGTTTGAATCACGGTCACACACCCTCAACGCCATACTCGCTTCCGTCCTCACTCCCGTCCTCGCAACTTTTCTCCAGCGTCCTGTTTTTCACCCTTATCCCACGAGCGCATCCCCCATCGTCGCTGTCACGCCTCGTCCTCGTCACCGTCATTTCCCAGCTGCCGCCATCTCTGTCTCTCCACGCTGCTCGAACTTCCGCCGCGGCCGCCCCCCTCCCGTGCCCAAGGTCGCTAATGGCGCATTTGCCACCCTATTCTTCGCGCTGGCGTAACTTCCTGCTCCCCGCAGTGCATCTGGAGAGAACTGTTCGAGGCGGAAATGCCGCCATGCTCGGAGAGAAAGAAATGACAGATGGGCACGGGGCGTATTATATTTGTGACGTTGCTTTCTGCCTTGATTCATCATATACTGCAGTTCTTTTTCCGGTTTTCTCTTTATTTTCAAACAAAATTATATTATTTACATCCATTGCAATGATGTCAACTAATACAGTATAATATATGCATCGTTTTAAAACATTTTTTAAATGTTAAGTATTTTGAAAGAAATGTATTTGATAAAAGGAAATTTTGCTTTTACTGTTGAATTTACTCCAATCAAATAAGCATACACGATCACTAAATGCCAGTACAATTACCAGGACATAAATGACATAAAAAGGTCAATATCATTGTTTCAAGTAATAAATAATTTCATATTAAAAAAATAGTATACAAAATTGAGTTACCTATTCTTTAAAAAAAACCGATCTCCAAATATAAGGAGTCATAAAAAGTGAGTGGTTTTTAAGTACTTCATTGTAATCTGTAAGCTATTCTGTACATTGTAATAGTACTGGTTTATCGGCAGAATCTTCACAAACGACCGATGCGAAAATGAAAAAGTATAGTTCCATGGAACTGTGCATATTAGAGGAATTCCTTCAGAAGCTGGCATAACACAGAAATGAAGTTATTCACTGGTTTTAAGCTGCCATTGCTCGTAATAGATGTCGTGAGTTGATGCTGAGGAAACTGAAAGTGCAATTCATGCTCTTCGCAATCTAGCAAGGCTAAAACCATTGTAATTTATCATTGCAATACAGCGAAGTGCAAAGACATCAATGGATCCAAGAACACTCTCACATGTTGGTACACTTCTCCACTTTCTTTACCGTTTCTGCTAGTATTGCAGCTTGCTTCGCTTTTCAATAGTGCATAATACGCATCTTCCCATGTGTCCCAAAATGTACGTCCCAAAAATATAATTGTTTTGTTACGTTACAAAATAATGAAATGGCGCATTATACTCGTATATCAGGGATTCCCAAAGGGTCAGTCGATGAAAGTTTGAAGGGGTCAGTGATGACCAAGGAGTCGATTGGTATAATTAAGATCCTATTGATTGGTAAGAATATTAAATGAACTTTATAATTAATGGTTGCCGAATATAAAACAATAAAACGAATAATAAATTACAAATTCGCTCTTCTTTCGCGTATGGAGATCATCTTCAAGCTCAGGGGCTTAGCTAGGCCGGTGCAACCGGGGCACACACGGATAGCCCGAAGACAAGTACCTTAATTAAGATCCCGCGGACGGATATCGACGAAGTATATTGCTCCATTTCACTTTTCATATTCTTGTACCAGTTAGATTTAGCACTGTTGATTTCAGTTTATTGCAGATAGGGGCACCATTTCGGCTTTCTGCACCGGGGCACCCGAAAGCCTCTCCACGCAACTACTTACGATGCATAGAAACCTCTACAAATAACAAGTTTGTTTTCAGTAGGATACTATTTCCACTGAAGAAAATACTCCCTACAATACGCACTCGAAGAACTTCACGATTATGTTTTACAAAACGTTCAACGTATTGTAACCATTGCACAAAAATGAAGATAAGAAACTCAACTGCTCTTGGATTATTGCAAATTTTATTTACCAAAATATTGTTGAAGAAAATTGTGGTCTTTAAGACATTTGTGTGGAATTATCTGTCCAGTGATTATGTACGCTGTGTCTTAAAGCAGAATAACGTAAGGGAGTCTATGGAGCAAACAATTCTTTTAAAAGCGGTCGATGAAAGAAAAAAGGTTGGGAATCCCTGTTTTATATCTTGAATAACCTAGGATCCCCGACCGTCCCTAGGGTTTGACGAGAGACAGCGCTCGGGGAAGACGGGGCGGAGAGCAGTGGG